>JAGGAW010000169.1:0-14692 GCA_017657375.1 Termitomyces sp. T27 | reverse complement strand
AAAGGTTCTAGAAGAGAACGATTCCGAAGTGGCTGTCTCAGCGTTTGCGTTCGTGGCGCTCATAGATACGAGGATGTTGTTTTGAAGTTCCGACGGGAAAGTGTTCGCTAATGCTAACTTTAGTCCAGCGTTAGGAGTTGAGATGGTTGCAAGCGTTACCTTGGGTGTTGGAAGGACTCTGCAATACAGCGTCGTGTGAACTAGGAGTCTCCTGAATTTCATCAGGCGGGAGTGTTTCGTAGTTTGGCGTGCTTCTTGAAGGGCCTACTACAAGACCACTTTCGGGGGGATGAGTTTCTGAGAAAATTGTCGTTTCGGCATTGGAGGGATTTGGGGGTAAGGAGGCTAAAGTGAGAGTCTGCTGGATTTCATTGGTGGCAATAGTCTTGCAGGTGGAGGCGTTTCCTAGAGGGCTTAGCAAAAGGCCACTTTCAGTCGAAATGCCTCTGGCGGGATGAATGAAAAATCGGTAGAGCACGATGAACGCGACTTGAGAAAGATGTAGGAGAGTGCCCAGGAGGATTGCGATAGCCACAACAGCGAATATAATGATGGTGCTAAATTCGAGTGGGCCTAGAGCGCGGGCGGGTGTAAGACATGTGGTAGGCGTTGATTGTAAGAAGACAGTGGGCGTTGGAGCAGGAGGCGAAGGGGAAGGAAGAGCGGAAGAAGGAAGAGGGAGTTCCACTCGGGTCAGGTCAGATACTTGGACGTGAGGATATAAGCTGGAGAGTTTGAGAACAACGAGAAGGGTTAGTCGCTGCGCAAAGGCAACAGACATTGGCGGGAGTTCGAAGAACATAGTCGTCGAGGATGAAGGGAGTTAGTGTGATCGGTCTGAATTTGTGTAAACGCGGTCATGTGACTTGGCGTGCGCCCGCCGCCGATTAAGTCACAACTCCCGCAGCGCTCGAACGGACGCTTGGACCGCTGCATTGCACTCATAAAAGACGGAGCAAGACGAGATAGAGTTCTCCATGCAGCCTTGAGGCACACCGGCTCCACATGAGGGAACAACGAATGCAAATAATTCGTCAAGCCTGCTCTTTGGATGATCGCCCGCTTGAGACTCATGTAACGGGCATAGCATGCCTGGAAACATGGGTTAGGATGTGCACTGTTTCCCAGATAAGATCCCACGGCCGTTATAGATAATTGAATGTTTTCTCCTGCTTCGCGCCAGCTTTCACCTACGATGCTTGGAACAGCAGAAAATATTACGGAAGAAACAGTCGCAATATGATATATCAATGTTGCAGCTTCAGGTATTTTCCTCAGGTGCTGCGGAAAAGGCAAATTGATTGGCCTCTGCCTTAGCAAAATAAATTGATCTCTCACTAGATAAATAGAGAGCCCTTTTCGGCCAAAAAAACGCGCTAAGTATTCGCAGAGTTTCTCGCGAGACAATCTGAGTCGAAGATACCATATATCGGAAGTCATGATGCTGAGAATAAGTCTGGACCTCGGAGTACGTCCATAATTTCTCACTCTTCTTTCGGCCATGTCTCCCTTGGACTGTTGCCCTGCATCCTGCCCTAGGATTTGATATACTTTTTGAAGTTACTGTGACTCTTGGAACGTTTTAACTTGATTATGTAGACATGTTCAGGACAAGAACATACCGTTGGAACAGAGGAAGAGGGGTCGCAGGCAATGATAGAAGGACTCCAAAGCGCACGTAATCGGTCATCGAGATTGCAAATTTATGTACTTGCATAGACTGGTGACCACGGTTACGAGTGGATAGTAGTTCGAAATCTGATCGTCCGGATAATATAGACAGATGCTAAGTTTGCATTCTTGATAAGTACATTTTCCTGGGTCCTCTCCATTCAATTTACCATATGCTCGTCTGTGAAACCTTTGTGTTAGTTGGCTATTGCGATACTCGAAGTTGAGGCTAATAAAACTGAACTAGATTGTGTTCCAGCCTTTCAGCCGTACCATCCGGTTGGAATAGACAACTAAGCTGACCTTGAAGTTGTGGTGGGCCTTGGTGCGCGTTGCAAGAGTAAATTGTAATACAACGGTCCAGCTAACGCAGTCCACGGATATAGTCAAAAGTCAATCAAGATACTTGGTGTTCCGAGTCGGAAAAATCATTACATACATACATCGGATGTTAAACAACTAAATCCGACCTCTTCCCGGCCACCATGCTTGCACGACGCTACTCCATACTCTCGGCGTCTATTCGCTCCATCAGCTGATGATACGTTTTCTCTATTGACAATGGCTTTTGTGTAGAGTCTGGCGCTAGGAAGAAACTAGATATTGATAAAAACGGAGCCGAATGTCAATGAACGGTAAATACCATCCTACCAGGATCGCTCTGCTCGCAATAATGAATAGCCTTTAGTCGAGGTCATGTCTCGTGTTACACGCGGAATGTTATCCACCGGCTTCTTACACTTTCAGAATAATTCTGGGAAAATGTGGTGAGTTTCTGTTGTCCTGGCTTCTCGACGACGTTCGAATCTACAAAGCAGGTTTCGATACATCAACAACGCGGTGCCACCTGCTCTTGAATTATGGAGGGAGATTGTCAGGAACATCGCAGTTCGATTTTTACCACACCTCAACTCGGGGCGCCTAAGTACGTGGGAGAGGAATCACATATATGACAGAATATACGACAGATTGGCGCCTAGTATTGCAAAGCGACATTGATGCAAGAGTCTTGTATCAAGAACGTCCACGTTTTGGGAGGTGCTTATGTGAGCGTAGATTGATGTGAGCTGTTGCAACGTAGCGAACTCATCGGGTAGATGCCGGTGAGAACTTTCCTTCCACATACTATCGTTTCGTAGCTCATGGGCTTAGAAGAGCGCAGGAAACAGCTTATGGCCAGCGGGAGTAAAACGACATGGGGAGCCCGACAATCAACTCATGTTGCCGGGACACGCGAGAATTCCAACATCCTATGCAACTGCCTAGCAGAGTCGACGGGGGCGATACCGGTGGAACAACTAAATCACATAGTCAACCTTCCTTCCCCTTTCGATACTCAACGGCGGCTGCAGACTCGTGGATGGACCCTGGAGGAGCTCCTCAAACAAGGCAAACGATTCTCTCCAGTTTCTCGAGTCCCTCTCAAGGAGGCCAAGAAAACGATCATCAACTTTGAAGAAAATGGAATTCCTCGTATCATATCCGGCCTTCACCAGGATGCTAACTGGCCAAAAGACTGCTTTCATCCAAGGTGGTTAAAAAGGCACGGACCTAAGGGTACGTTGGTTCAATTCGACGTTCCAAGTGAATCTGTTTGATGGTTCTCCAGAGATTCCCGTTCGGAATGTCTACGATTCGACCGACAAAACCATGCCTCTGGATGATTTTATCGAGCAGTCCCGGGGCAAAGCTACAACATCCGCATCGTTGAAGGGTGAGGTTTTCTTTGTTGAGATTTTTGCGCTTTCTGAAGGGTTTCCACAGAGAAGGAGAGGTTGTACGGTAAAGACGTGAAATGCCCTGAACAATGGGTGGAACACCTTCAGAATTCTGGATTCATTCCTCCATTCCTTTTGCCAGGAAATGATGAGGATTTGCTGGTCAGTTGTATTATCATGTGTAATGCTCATAGTGAACTGAGAGAACGTAGCCGCCACACTACGCTGATACTCTGAAATGCCAGATCGGAATTGGGGACACTTTTATCCCTTGTCACAAAGATCTCTGCGCTTTGTCTGGTCACAGCCTCATGTGCTATACAGAGGGAAAGGGATCATCGTTCTGGTTCATGACGGAGGGCAGAGACGCTCCCAAGGCTTCGAAATACTTTGATGAGCTGAAACAAGAGTTGGGACATCAGGATCATGTTCTCACCGTTGAACAACTTGCAGAAGCACCCTTTATCATATATGTTGCCGAACAGAAGCTGGGTGATCTGGTCTTGGTTCCTCCTCGCAGCTGTCATCAGGTTGTGGATTCTGGCGGCCTTACTATCAAGACGTCGTGGTCGCGAATGTCATTGAAAGGGCTCGAGGTCGCTTATTATCACGAATTGCCTATATACCGCAGGTATTCCTCCCTCTCATCTGTTAAGCTCATGTAGTTCTCAGCAGTATCATTTATTAGGATTTGTTGGCCGGAAAAATATCGCATCAAATGGCTTATCTACCTCACTGTTCTGAAGAGAAAGGAGGCCTTGGCTTCATTGATGCATAATTACGAAAAGAGACAGGGTGTGCTAGTACCGCAGAAAGAGGACAAAAAGCTGATTTCGTCAACCGAACAATTACTCAAATTGTTTGGCTCTGTTCTTCTCGAAGAATCCCCTCCACGAAACCGTCATCTCCACTGCCTCCAGTCGGTGATACTATCACCCGATACCCCTGATTCCTCAGATGCCTCGTCCGCCATTGCTCCCCAGCTCACTTGCGACTTTTGCGGAGCGGACATCTTCCAAAGCTTTTTTGAATGTCTCAAATGCGTCCCTGATTGGAAAGGTCTTAATGATTCGATGATCAAACATGGCGACGGTCTTGTCATTTGTCCTGGATGTTACATCGAAGGCAGGAGTTGTGTATGTGGTGATATGGACCCGATACAATATCTTCCCTTTCAAAAACTTGTTACTGTTCGTAATCAACTGGCAGACTTGCTCTCCAGGTTCAAGCTTGATCCGCTGCCCAAATATGAGGAGACGTGAGTGGATGTTTCTATGGTGGTTTTCAGTGATTAATTCTTGAAATGCAGACCTTTTAGCCTTGCGATGCGAACATTCAGAGCAGCTTGTCTGCTGCAGGATATGCGTAAAAAATCTAAGGTTAGTGTGAAGTCCTCATATATGGTTCAACGATCCGATATATACTGACCTTGCAGGGAGAAAAAAGAACCTGTTCTGCGTGCGCGGCCGGTGCTCATGCCGTTTCCTCATGGGTACTCAATTGCAAGAAATGTAACCGGGGGAGATGTTTTACGCATATCCTGGCGTCCCAAAAGCTCCATGCCGTTGATGCTATTTTAAACCACTTCTCCAACTCATCACCTCAGGCGTACCACCGTTCTCATGGTAGTTCGCTCCAGAAATACAAAGAAAATAAGAATCTCTTCTTCCAAACTCAATCTTTCGGCTACAAGCCGGATCCCACGCAACAACGTGTTCATCTTGCTGAGCAATATCAAACATGTCGGCCTTTCAATTCAGCTTTCGTAAAAGCGGGATGGTATGATCTTTATGTCGAGGTGATGCCTGTGAGTATGGAAATGAGGTCTAGCCACATTCGACGATTGAAGCTGTCATGTCACAGATGAATATCGAGACCAAGAAGAAGTGTACGGACATTCCACAAGATCCACCCAGGGAAAATCCATTACCATCGTGGTCGTTATCTCCCCTCACCGGATTAGACAGTCCTCTTTCTCTCCAGTCGGTCCTCTTGGATTCTACCATTCAGACAACGAGTGGTACTGCCACGTCTGCGTTGAAACGCAAACGTCAAATTATGGAATTTGTTGCTGTACCCGATCGGCCGTACAAGATCAGAATGCCTCAGAAACCGACTTCGAACCTTCCAGAGTCTGACCTATCTAATTCTCGAGTAGTTTCCAGCGTACAGGTATGTTGCTCGGAATTTGTCGTTCCTTAGCTTATGCCGTCAACTGTGTGTTACAGTCGGTCAATAGCGGTTCATCGTCTTCAAGCTCGGATGCTTTCGAGGTGGTCCACGGAGAACAAGATCTGGACCAGGACCTCATGCAGGTGCAATCGCCTGGTACTTCTAGTTCGCTTAAGGTTACCAAGCAGAACAGGTCCTCGTCACAGAGTTCGGTCTCTGAGTCCACGGTACCTTCACTCAATCTCAAGAGTTCCGCATTGCCTGCAGCCAAGGGAAGGAGGACTGGGGAACACATCACCAAGAACCGCGACGCTCATACGCCACTAACACCCCCCATATCCCGTCCGACGTCCTCTGCTTCAACGAAGTCATCCCAAATCCAACAACGATCTCAAGCGCCCGAAGCTCCTGCCAGGGAAAGTGAGTAAAATTCGATATTGAATGGCCCTTTCTAACTCCAATGACTTCAGTTCAGTCTTCAGGCCGGTCCACTACTCCCATAGATGCGGAGTCCCATCAAACATCGACGGTCGCGGCCATTACCAAACGTGGGGAATCATCGCACAGTGGGCAGACCAAATGCATCATGCGCGAGACTTCCTCGCGCCGACCAAAGTCCACTACTTCTGATGTTGGTGGTTTGGCTGAGGCCTTCAACACGGCGGTGATCAGTAACCATTCTGCCCTTAATGCCGTGGATGCAGACTGCCCTGTTAATCTAACGCCGTCCAACAACAGTACTGTGTCCGAAGAAGCTGCAGAAGCCACGGCATCCACTTCAGCTGATCAAACCTCGTTGCCGAGTACCGGTCCATCAGCTTCAAGCCCAGCTGCTTTTGACATGGTTCGACAACAGGACGAGGATGTCATGCAGGTATGATTGTCAGTAGACTACCTCAAAATCTCCCTTTGATGTTTATCGGTACAGATCGGTCCTCGCACATCGCCTATGATCAGAAGACACCGTCGGACTACAGTACAGAGTCCAGCCTCAGCTTCAGCCTCAGCCTCTCCAACACCTTCGCCTCCAGAGATCAATCTCAGACATTCCACGTCGATTAACGTAGAAGAAAAAGAGACCAGTACTGCACAGCGTGCCTCCAAGAAGCGCCGCCTTCATCCTGCGTCACCAACGCCCGCCAGATCTCTCTCAATATCTTCTACCTCACCAAGGTCATCTCGACCTACGAAACAGCTTCCAACGAGACTTGCAATACCTATCAAGAAAGACGAGAAAAACTCGAGACGGGATGGGCGCTTTTTGATCGCAGCGACTCCAGCCCAACCTTCAAGCACGACCACGGCTGCAGAGCCTCACCAAACATCAGCGCCTGGCAGCGATACCAGACCCAGGCACTTGCCACTGAGTGGTCCAATCTCCCGTGAGCGAGTGATGCCAGAACTCTCAAACAATTCACGGTCAACCCCTTTTGATGTTACTGGGTTGGCCGGGGTTTCGGGCTCCATAGCTGCCGATAGCCACCACTTTGTCCATGACACCTTGGATACACAGCCTCCTATTACAGCCAATACAAGACCGTCTAACAATAATACCGTGCTGCCGTCCACCCCGATTGACGGGAACCCGCTGGAAAATGCAGCTCAAGAACTTCAGAGGGCCATTAACGAATCACAAGATATTCCATCCCGAGTTGTAGATGCGATCGTTGCGGTGGCAGATGCAATGCACAAGGTAGACATTTGATTCTTGCCCTGACCAATGTCGTCTCATCGCCATTCAGTTTACAACTCAACATCCCCAAAGCCCGGTACGTGGGAAGTAAATGGGTATCATGCCATTTGATATTTAGAAATTATCTCAGAATCCACTCTCATCAACTTGGCCCCAAGTATGTCGTGATTATGTTCCTCTCCTACTTTGACTGACGTTTTGTCAGGGAAGTTACCCAGTTATGTTGGTAAGCCAAGGATATTTTCACTCTCTGCAAACAACCGTTTACTCGAACATAACAGCAACAGCCATATTCTTTCCAGCCTCTATGGTGGGGACCCGAATACCAACGGTATCAACAACTACCATTACAATATCGCGAGACGCTCCCGTACTACATGGTTCCACCCTACGACGAAGGTTAGCTTGCTTTCTGGCACATGAACACTCTGATTAAGGATCTCCAGGCTATCCAAATCCACAATCCCCAGTTCATTATGGTCATTTCCCTCACCAGGCTCCGCATTATGATGGTGAGCCCTGTTTATGACATCCAGAAACATAAGTTTAAGATTTATATGTAGACGGGCCACGCATGAGATCCGGTAACTCTTACGGTCATCGAAGATATCAGCCGTATCGAGAAAACTTCGAGCGACGACCCGACAACAGAAGCCACCCTTTTACTCGATCTCGAAATAATCACGCTGAGGCCCATGACAGACTCCCACGTTCGATGTGGTCTGACAATGCGCGTTATCGAGGACATTCGTTCAATCAAGGGTATATCAGCCCCAATCGCCGAATGAACAGTGGTGAGGGAAGGAATATGTATGGAAACTACCGTCAGCCTCAGCCTGCCCATTTGGCGGAACCAGCTAGAGTGGGGTCTCCCTCTTCTTCGACCTCCACTTTCCATAACCGCTACGGGAGATATAACAACACCGTCGAGGGTTCGATAGGCAGAGCTAGTCCTCATCAAGGCCGTTCGAACCAACCACGATCTCCCCATGTCTTCGATTCATCTGCTGATCGACATACACAGCATAGGCCAGCATTATCTGAGTCATTTGTACAGCGACCTCAAGACGTTGATTCTCGACAAGATCTTCCACGAACGCCTTCCCACTGTCTTGTTGAATCACGTACGTCGCATGGTAGGAATCGACTTTCATCGTTTAACCATGTTTACAGAATCAACCTCTGACAAAGATGGGCAACTCCCGACTCATCGTAAGTGGATTGAAGTTTGTCCATCCTTGGATATTACTGAGCTTGTGCAGTTACCAGTGGGGAGAGCGGCTGTGAACAAGGAGAGATGGCCATGGACGATGACCGGCGCTTATCGGAAGAAATTTCTCAGTCGATTCAGCTAAGACAGCTTCCGCGTTCTCTCTATGGTACAACCTCAATTTTGATTCTCTACACTTAAACTGATCCATAATCTCTACAGATAACCCGTGGGGCTAATCCTTGGACCTTCTTATTACTCATACCGCTATTTGCCCTTTGTTATGTTTTTGCTGTTTCTCGTGCTTTTAATCTAGGATGCTGTCGCCACTGTGTTGTACGTTTGTAAAGTGTATAGGCATGTATACTGACTCGAAGATTATTATATGTATTACATAGAAAATAAGGCTTAGGTAGCATAGTGAAGTACTGACGTGACAAATAAAGGCACAATACTCGTGTTAAGTAAGTAGTGGCAAATAGCGATCACTATTTAGTAAATATTTGTACTGCCCCATCAATGCCCCATATTGGGATAAAATTGAAACTCCGGCCATATGTCAATGTGTCCAGTGCAACGTCAGTTGCGGTCCTGTCCCAGGCTCTCTTGGACAACACAACTTCAAGCTGTATTTCTACCAATGCCATGCTTGTCTCTATATACTAGCTCAATAAATTTCATTTTTTGCTCCCTTTTCCTATGTTTCAGTTTGCTTTTTGAGTAAATTGATGCAACACAAGGTTTTCATGGTTACAAGGCTCAGAAAGCAATACATCAATTTTCAGTAGACAAAATCCAAGCTATAGTAGGCACTACAAGACACAAAACAGGATGAAGATTGCAATAACAAGCAAGTGTGGTTCCAATGCTAGTTCCAATACAAGGGCTGCTACACTCTTAAGTATTAAGTCAATTGTGTGCCAAAGCTCAGTAGCTTGTCAGTAGCAGTGTTCTGAGGCTCACAGATAAAGAAGGGTTGTCAATGTAACAATATAGAACCAACCTTCAACTAGGGGAGCAGACCCAAGACTAATAAGATAGTGTAGGTGCACCAATAGCCAGCCATTCAGAGATGAGACCACAGGAGCCCCACACTAACCGTTCTGGCCCAATCTATCGATTTAGAGTTGCTATTTGCTATTTGATGGGAATTTCTGCTGTGTTAACTAGCATCAGCCACAAGATAGTGACCTGAAAAGGTTTTTTTGGACTCATTTGGAATTCAAATATGTTCAAAGTCAATGTCTTTATATACATCATGATCTACTGCTTCTAATGTGCTATATCTGAATTGGAGATAGGTTCAGTTCTCTGTCCCTTTCCTTTTTCTCTCCCTTCCTTTTTTGGAATTTATTTAATTATCTTTTTTATTGCCACCAACACTAGTATTGAGCCCAAATAAACCCAATTTGTCCAAACCCACTTACTTCCTTGTCAACTTTGAGTCAGCTCTACTAGGCTATACCCCACATTAACCATGACAAGAATGTTTTTCATTTGACTGCATAGCTTTTTTATAGATGACATGGGAAGGGAGAACAAGCTTGTGCAAACTTGAGTATTCATCCAACTGTGTTATGCATTGACTGCAGCCTTTTTCTTGCCCACAAACCCCAATGCCAACCAGATGCAACACCATGCATCATGCATGAAGTATGTTATAGGTACATGTCATCCTCTTATCATTACATAATTGAATAAGTAGTGATGATATGGTCCTACTTGTCTCCATGCTTGCACAAGCACAAGCCCAGCCCTCATATATATTCTCAGCCCACAATGACTGTTACAACCCTTGTTGATAGGAGATGAAAAAGTATGTGAAACCCTTTTTCTACCTGCCCCACCTTCTTTGAACTTTCTGCTTTCCATGACTGTCAAGTACATACTAGAGATTTATGTGCAATGAAACCCATGTTTGATCAAGTGAAACAGTGTTCTCTTAATTTGTGGAAGTGGCCAATGTTGCACATGACAATACTCAGATGTATAATCATCAATGCAATGTTAAGGCAGTTGATTAGATCACTGACCCTTCTACAGATATGTGGACATTCCTGACTGCACCTCTTATTCTTCCAGACTGATTAGTGTGACCCAAGACATATACCCTTGGCTTTAGCCTGATGTTCATCTTCAGAGGTAGCCATCATAAAGAAAGAACTGCTAGACCAGAACAAGTCAGGACAGGGTAGAATGAATACAACTTACATCCAGTAATGATATTCATATTGGTGGTGGACTCAGAATCTAGAACAACTTTCAAGATCATGCTTGCTTTTGCCTCAGTTAAGGAAATGATATGTCTCCACTCATTGCAGTATAGACAATAAGCCTCAACTATATCATCAATCATAGAAGGTTGCCTTGTGGACCCTTCATGCAACAGGAATTTTAAGATTGCATGCCCCTGTGTGTAGGGGACTATCACATTGAGATTGGTGGGCTCCCAAGTTTGACAGGCCTGGGCAAGAATTTTTGAGAGCATGATGGATCCATGAATACCCCCACTAAAGGTTTGCAACAAGTCCAACAGTTTGTTCACTGATTCTAGGAAAAAGAGTGAGACAAGAAAATGTACTGTATAGGAGACATAATGTACTCCTTCACTGTGAAATGTGTAACAAGAGTAGGATTGACTTCTTGCATGATTCTGACTCAAGTGTTATCCAGGGCATTAGATACAAACATGCTAGCATACACAAGCATGAATTGTTGTAATGTGAATAGTGCTTAAACAAATCAGAATAAGCAGCAGACACAGCATAACATGGGACAGGTCCAGTGACATAGAGAACAGGTAAAGCCTGGACAAGACTGCATATCTGAAAATTTGAGTCCAAGATCTTTCTAATTCATTCTGGCACTCCATAGGATCCAGGAAAGTTGCATATTGATGAGACTGCTAGAGCACTGAGTATGAAAAATATCAGCCACCACCTTACCTTCCAAAAATGATGCTACAACATGATATGACTAGGTTACATGATGCATCACATGACATCACACATGATATTTCCATGATTGCTAACCTCTAGTTGGGGACAGGCAATGCTCCTTACAAAAACAGGATGTTTGATTATGTTTGTTTAGCAGGAAAAGCAAAAATGCAATGGTTCCTCCTCGTTCTGCATTGACAACATTGACCTAGAATATATTAGAGTACTCAGAACACACAATATATGTCTTGAAAGCATTGTCCAAAAGTTTCAGATATTTTTATCTGGATTTGCATAAGCAAATTGATGCCGATGGTTCAGATATAGGTGATCAAATTTCAAGCAGACTTACTTGGAGCCATTGTCAATACAAATTGACTACCAAGGTCACTCGCAATGCTCATTATCCTCTTCCATATAGTCTTCTTCCATATCTACAGCCTCCCTTTCACCTGCCAAGTCTGCATTCCCTCCATCAGGTAGTAACTCTGATGATATGGCATTGTCAATTGTTGTGGTAGTGCCAGCATCATTTCCACTTGTTGAGATCAATGCATGTAGATATAAAACATGTCTATTTAGTTCAGTGTAAGAAAATATAAAGAAAAATCTGAAACAATTCAACTTACTCTTCATTTCATGTAACAGCAGCGAGAACAGCAAATAGTTCCAATGATCAATTCTTGATATCCTTCTGAAGGACCTTGAGAAGAACCTCGTCTTTGAAGATCTTCCTATGAATGTTGAGTTGATCTTCAAGCTGAGGAATTGTCATTTGTTTGATATTCTCATGTTTCATAACAAGTCCAACTTTTGCAAGGCAGGCAAGCTCAGCTTGTTTCTTTTGTTCAACTTCAATTTGCTTCATTCATGATTTTTCAGCATGTTTTTGTTGAGCCTCGAGGAACAGCTGTTTGAATTTTGCAGTCTTTCCACTAGCATGAGATGTCAATGTACATCACAATCTTCTGAGATCAATCATACCAGGTTGGCCACTGAGCCACCGGTCTGTTTTTAATGATGAAAGCATCAGAAGCAAAATGAGCTGACTGTCAAACAGTTTAGTCTGCTCAGCTGACCAGTGCTGGTTGGGATGAATCATGGCTGTCAAAAGAAGAAGCTTTTGGACTATTTGCCCCTCCAGATGATGTTCACTCTTGTTATAGAAGCACTGTTTTGTCAGGAGGCCATTTCTCTCAGAATTCAGATCAGTGGTTACAAATTTTTAGTCTAACAGGCTCTGTTATCTTTGACACCATGTGCTTCAACATTGTTGATCTTCTGGAGCTACCTCTGGCTGAGTATCCAATTCATTTTGGCCTCCCTCCTCTCTGAATGGGCCCAATATGGCCAACAATGCATACCAGCCTGACAGGACTTTGCAACAATCCCAGCGCTGATGTGATACTTTCAGATGATGACTCCAATCAGGAAACAGTTGATGGTGAAGATCTGGGGGCCCACCTAGTGTTCTCTGATGATGAGACTTGATTTTTTGAATACATTACTGTAGAACAAGTTTCAAACACATTCATAGATTAATGCAATCCAGGGTAATCATTCCAAATATTTCAGAATTGTCTCTTGGCTAGTAATTGTATATCCTTCCACACAGCCTCCTTCCAAAGGGCATAGGCAGATATACCTCTGCTATCTGCAGCTAACACCCTATCAGCCTATACTTTGGCCTGATTGCAAAAGAATTGTGCAGTCCAACACATCTTATATTTCACTAGCAGCAATTCCTCATTCTATTGGTTCTTCAAGACACATGCCCAAAGATAATGCACACATTAGACTAGGCCTATCAGAGCAGCCAAACATAGTGACAAGAGGATCTATGTTTTTGAAGAGATTTGGGACTATCAGCATTCTGGCCCTCAACTAACCATATCTAGGAGAGCTAAAGAGATGTCAATCCTGGAACATTTGGATTCAATAGGGCAGTACTTGCTTTGATATCACTTCAGCTGATTGGTCAATATTTATTGATCATCTGATGGTTGGTGCTGAGAGCTACCAATGCTACCCAACACCTCTCATACACATGACAAAGGATGGTGATCCTATTGTTTAATTTCCCAATATTCCCATGAGACCATGTTTAGATGGCTTTGGTCAGTGCTGCTCAGATAACATGTAAATAAAGAAAGGACTTCTTGGCAATGATAGATTGAAGATGCCTGGTCCATCTGAAAGTGGATTTTCAACCACTTCACATGCTCTCCACAACTGTTGTCAGTGGATGGCAAGGAAAGGATCTGTTTTTCAAGTAGAATTGGCTGATTCTCATCTTCCTCTTCAGCTGCTGGGTCAGATTCAAGCTCCAGATCATCATCATCAATGTTGTCAAATGAGGTTGGCACTGGTTCACCATTGGGCTATTGAGTTGTTCTGGGAATATATCTGGCCCGAGCAAGTCATTCATCCAACAGACAGAGTTGGTGGATGATGGCATCCTAGCTGTTGGTAACTGCTTTTCAATCATCTTACAGGGGTGCTGAATGAGTTGGTGGGCCTGATCTTGCACATTAATTCTATATGACTGATAAGCATAGTCCAGATGCAGTCACTGATCCTCACTGTTGTTTCTCAATAGATAAGGCTAACTGGATCCATTCTGAGTCAGGATCTGATTCATTGACTGCCAATTGATCAACAATACCACTGGCAGCTGGCTAAATCATGTCCATGACCTTGTAGTCTGGGATTCTCTGCATCTCAGCTCATTCAATCTCTTGGTTCCATTGCTGAATGTCCTCCAGTGACAAGGCCAAAATCATGTCATCCCGGTACTTCATTGCCTTGGTGGTCATATCAACTGCTTTCTGGAACTTGTTGCAAAGAAAACCAGCCATGTTAATCATTTTTTTCCAGTTGGAATTGGTCATATGGTCATCTAAGACTTCTGCTCAGTGGGCCAGTGTCATTGTTTGGCCCTGTGATGACACTTTGTTGAGGATTGACCAGAGAGTTTCCAAAATTTCCCCAGCTGTCACAGCTGCCCCTAGAATGAACAACAATGCAAAGCACTGAAAGCACTCATCTTTATAATAGTGGACATATATTAAGCCAATGGCTTGATCAATAATCATGTTTGGTGAATAATTGTTGCCAAGCTGATCTCAGAGATAGATGATGTACTGACAGACAACATCATAAATTAGCAATAGCCAGTGAATGTCTTCCATGTTTCCATCCTGGAGCAATGTCTGAAGGCAGTAGTCAATATTTGCTTGGCCTTCACCTCTCAGTAAGTTGGCAGCACATGTCAGAATGAAGCATCCAT
>JAGGAW010000168.1:0-11584 GCA_017657375.1 Termitomyces sp. T27 | reverse complement strand
TTGGGTAGACTTGATCTGTCTGTTAGACTACGTAGTGTGCAGGGGTACAGGCCTAGGATACAGGGGAGAGTGCTGACAACGGGCAATGGCGTTGATAACGTTAGCTACTAGGAGTCTGAAGGAATGTATACTCATAGTTGGCTTAGAGTACTAGTACGGTTTGGGGTGATGGAATTCTTCGAGAGAATCGGCCCGTAGTGGGGAGTCGTAGTTGCTGGAATGTGGAGTATCGGTGGGTACGTGCATACTATAGCTAGGCCTGGGTAAGTTTTGGGGTGGGGAGCTCAGGAATGCATTCAAGATCGTTGTTGTGTAGATGTTGATCCTGGCGGGTGTCGGAAAAAGGTTTTGGCTTGTGGACTATGCTAAACGAGTTCATCGAGTTCTCACACGGAGGTTTATAAGTAGGTTGATAAGTGCAAGAGAGGGTTCTTGGGCGGATGCAATCCGAACAGAGTCTTTGGAAGGGGATTTGCTAATGGTTTCGAGGAAGGCCTCGGGTTCTCGATTTCTTCCGGTTGTTCCAAGTAGCTGATTCATAAGTGATGGAATACTGCAATCGAATGCTCAGCGTTCAGGATAGGATCAAAGCAACAATCATACCGGAAAAGCCATGCTGAAGTGGGCATGTTGGCCGAGTCGGCACTTCAAATTAGCTCAGAATCCCGAGTCTATTGGACGTTCTACAAAGAGACCGGAATCCCCGAGCCCGAGCCAGGCTGTGTACATAGGGACAAGGCAAGCCAGGCAGGGTGAAGAGCTCAAGTCTTGATTGAATTTGCCATTTTGAGTTTTGAGAGAGTGTGTGGCGTATGCAAACCCCTGAATTCCTGTTGTCAGGGGCGACGTTGCATTGAAATATCAATTCGTGTTCAAGTCCGGGTTTTTGGGCTGGAAGAGAACAGGAAGTTGGGCTCAGGTATTTGGGATTTCCAATGCGATCAATGGGTTCGTTCCGTTCAGTGCGTAAGAACCGTGACATCGGCAGTTTGAGTGAATGTACAAAGGTGTACATATGTATGTATGTATATTTTTCGCAGAGAAAGCATGTTTGCCGAGTGTGGGGTAATCTGGAGGAATCATTTATTTGTATTGTTGGGGTGGTCAGCAGACATGGTTTTGTTCCTCCATCAGAGTGCGGGGAAGATGCCGAGATAGTGTTTAGCGGAAAACATATGAGAAATGATCGATTTTCAGGCACCATAGACCTTGGGGAATCCTTGAGTGCTGCACATTGTCTCACATTGTCCAAGCGCCGAGTGTGGGTTATCGAGAGATGGTATACACCATATTTTTTTCAAGGCCGAAGATGTTCTTCTAGGAAGTTATGATGTGTGTCATTGGAACGATCCATGATAATGTAACCTGTGTCCGTCAGTGGCGTGCCTTGAGAATGCGGGGAAATCTTGATTCGTATATATGATTTATTATAACAAGATGCCGCTGTAGATGCTATCTGTGTAATGTATATGACAAACACAACTTGCAGATCAGATCGCTTTCAAAGGAAGGTCGCCCACTGTCAAGGACTGTCAAGACGTAAGAGTATCCCGGGTCCTGCCAGCTTGACGATGACGGATGATATCGACGAGAAGCTAACTTGTTACAGAGCCAGACAAGAGAATGTACTCTGTTCAGAGACTCGATGGAGAACGAGAATCCCGAGAGACGATGGGTATGCACTCGTGCGGACGAGATCCGATGCGAGGGAAGCAGAGAGAGGAAGGTCATCGAAAGGGGAGGTGGATCGGTTTACCAGAAGTATGCTCCAGGAAAGCTTCGGGTCTGGATTGCGCGGGAAACGGCCCGAAAGATTGGCCCCAAGTGTACAAACTTTGAGTAAGAACAAGCTTTTGTTTTGTGCGAGATCCTTGGCCCGACTACTATTGGAAAGTTTCTTTTGCTTGTCCCTGCCACTATCACATCTTCGTGCAGCTCTTCGTTCGCTCATTCGTGTTCGGATCTCCCTCGCGCGGGCCGTCCTTCCCGATGAGTAGTATAGTGCTCTTCCACTCTTATCGGGAAGATATCAAGTCAAATTCAACTGGTAGGAAAGTTTGGAAAGGATAACATAAGACTTGAGCTGACTTCATTTTTGTAAGTGGGATTCGGAGGTAAGGGCAAAATATGACGAGTGCGCTGATTTCGGGTCCGGATACTTGATTGCAAAAGACATGTGCTCGGTAAAGAGACAACATATGTATGAGGATGTCTGAAGTTATTGGCTTCGGTTGTCATCTTTGATCGCGGAGTTTCGACAACCCAAGAAGCCGAAATTATAGATGCAAGGAGCCTTGGAAAGATGTAATGGCGCGAAGATATTCCAGGCGTTTGAAACTACTGTGATTAAAATGCCGCTCGTGGCGGACGACACGAGCTTCTTTTTCCTCTTCCTGTTCACAGACGATTTGATTGAATTGTAGTAGGACGCGGGAGATATTGAGATCCGGATGTTGAACGTTGAGGCACAAGGGATTCTGGACAAATTTATACAGAAGCCTGAAGAGCACGCGGTCTGCAACGAGCGAAGAAAAAACAGCGCCCGATGAGGTAAAATCCTCCCAGTTGGGACAGCTTCGTTCGCACACCGCAGAAAAGAGATGACGCAGTCAAGGGAAAACTCGGGCGTTGAGATCGACTGGCTCAGACGGCCCTCTCCCCACTAGATCTGTTTTCATGTTTATTCAGCATCGACCTCTTGGCCAAAGCCGACGTCAAACAACGAGACTGATCATGGGTGACCTCAGCATCCGTGGTCGTCGACCGTGGACAGAATTGCAACTCGCTCTGAGTGATTCTTACGACTAGTAAGTGCTTGTCATTGAGCGTAGAGGGAAATCTCGGACCTTGTCTTGAAACGGTTGTCGAGGCGAGGCAGTACTTATAGAAAGTGGATCCGGGAGCCAATTTCAACAGGAATGGAACAAAGACGTCTGAAGTGTTGAATTACACCGCACAGTGCGTGCATTGTGCGGAAAACTCTAAAGGCTCGCAGATTGATGATGACGAAAAGAAACTGATTAGCCATGGGGCAGCGCTCATTGTCAAGTAGTATGTAGTGACAACCAAACCGTCTTCGGCTGCCGACTCAACGGAACTTCTTGTTTTCTCTATCAGTCCCGTCCCTTGGCTCTATACTTGTAAGAACTGCCTTCGGTGAGCCGGCCATAATAGCAATGTCGCCTATATTCCATCCGGCATCGTGTAGGGATTTGTAAAATCTTTTAAAATCCCGAGAGGATGATTCGAACGTTGCGCCAATGAGATCCAGAGCGTCATCAAGTTCATCCTCTGTCTTCGTTGTTTCTCTCGCGCTCAGGGCGAGAGTTCTACAAAGGTCAGCGGCATGACACCACGCCTTGAGGTGATCAGTCCCATTATAGCCTTCCTTGAGTACGATATGGAGATGTATAGAACCGCCACGGACAATCTGTTCTTCACGGCCTGGACGAAGATGGAGGCACTGATGATCATACCACAACAGGTATCGTTCCTGTGCAAAGATTTCTAAGAGGCGAGAAGGGAAACGTTCACGGAAGACATCAGAAAAGCATGAACCGATGGTACAACGGCCTATAATACGACCGCTGTCATCGCGAAAGACATCAGGTCTGCCGAGGACGTTGTCTATCTTTGACACCTCTGTGGGAGATGGTGCCTTGCTTCTGGTTGACAATCGGTACAAGTTCCAGGCTTGACCCGCACGTTGCCTGTTCAGAGTACGCAACTCGAGTCCACAAACTGCGACGTAGTTAATAAGGAGATGAAGAAACACTAGCAGGAATAGGGCACTGTAGGTAAGCCAGGGCCCATTTATGTGCGGCACCAAAAGCGTCCCGAGCTGGATAAATCAATAAGTACGATTTTTTCATCTCCATGGGACAATTTACCAGCATGCCAAGTAGAGCAAGGACAGTTTCTTTACTGGAATCTTTGGCATTCAGATCACCGACGTCGCCGACTCCATTGATTGGAGTCGCAAAGTGTAGAGTAATAGCTGCTTTTGAGCCCCCTCCCACAATTCCGCATAAAGCCCTGCAAGAGGCGCTCATACACAACGCCCCAATCCTGACGCCTTGAACACGTAGCAGGAAAGACGAAGAGCTAAACACAGGAGACAAGGTATCCAAGATGACTGCAGCATCATTCAGGACATCAGCAAGAAAGCGATAGCTTTTGGCTTCTGGAACAAGTGAAGACCCGAGGGCATAAGCACCAAAGATCGCTAAGTAGACGTCGTTAGATAGGTTCTCCAGATCAAAGGAGTGACTGACTGGTGAATCGACCAAAGATATCTTGCACGACAGTGAGAAGTAATGCATGCGTTGCCGTGGCCGACGGATCCCCTACGCCGAAGCCTAGACATGTTATCAGTTTACACGCGAAACTCAGGACATCATCTAGTAGACTCACCCTCAAGAACAGCTCGAGAGGAAAGAAGGGATGCCAATGAGTTGCAGAACGCCTGTAACGCATTGAGAATCTGGTAACTACGCTGGTTTCACACTTGCAGCACTATTTGTCGTTATCAACATACCGGAGGTAATCTGAGGACACAATTCTAAGTATCGGAGGAAGATCATAATGCAAGGCAATGTTACCAGGTGTCACGCTGCTTGGGTAGCCTGTAGGAAGGAAGACCTTCGTAAGGAAATCTGCGACACGCTGGTGGCCTGTATTGTTGGTCGAGTCGGATTGAACAATGATCTTAGCAGATGAAGTCAGGTGCCATGTTTTGCGAAAGCAATGAGCACACACACATTGTTTTCACCAACCAGCGTTGTCCTATTGCGACCCGCTTCATCCCTCTCCACTATTGTCAATTCCAACACCATTCAATTAGTAATTGATCAGTCAACTTGAGTCGGTTGAACTGAGTGTCGAACACGGTTGAAAATACCGTCGTCACACGAATGATCGCCTCGAGAGCAGAATTATGAACTTGTTTTTCCTCTATGCCGTTTGCCTGAACAGCCTGAGAGTACGGCAGACCAACGTAACAAGCTCAAATTTGGACAATATTATAGCTATGTACAAACAAATATGACGTGAGAAAACTTGGGCCAAACAACCGAACAACATCAGCGAGCGGAGTAGAAATCAAAATTGTTGGGACCGTTCAGTCGAAATAGGCTTACTTACAAGTCCAACTTAAGGCACTCACTGGCATTTTTCGTGGAAGGTTGGACATCTTAGGCCTTCTTGTCACAGATATGGAATATCATGATACAGATAACCAATAAATCAAAAGTTCTTACTACACACGCTGTGACAAGGATTCTTACGCTCGTTCCCAATATAAAATCCGTTGCTAGTGCGGGCTGTCCACTTGATCTTTAACAACATCCTATGCATAATGTCTCCAAAGCGCCGGATTTTTGTGTCCTATGAAGGAGGGAACCGCAAACGGGTCAAGCTAGTAGTGAGTCGTGCTTTCCTTGAGTTTATCTTATCTCTTCACAGACATCAGGTCGCTGTCGATGCAAAGGCAACAATCGACACATTAGCTCGTGAAATTGCAGAGAGCGTTGGAGAAGAAGAAGTAAGGCTCGAGATTGGAGATGGCTTCGAACTGCGTCGCCGAGAGTGTGTAGCCCGTCTCTGTTCTATCTACGCTCATATTCATGGGATTCAGTGATGTCGACATGATACTCGACTCCGATGTCGTACTAGCCAGGCCATTGCAGGCCGAATATAATGCACAAATGCAACCGGTAATCACAGTGTCTGAGAGTCCTGCTCTAGATCCCGCGCCGCAAACCGATGACCAGGTAGAAATGGAAGTAGACAAGAAACAGCGTCGATATAAAATACGCTTTGTAACCGCCGGAATCGCGCGCGCTCACGCGAAGAGAACGCTCAAGGATTCGACAGAACCATCAAACGGTGTTTTGGCTTTTAATGGCGAGTTTGTCAGTGGAAGCACGACCATAGTATGTGACGAGTCTCTTCAAAGATCATCCCTGATAAGAGGCTGGCAGTCCGCCCTGCGACACGAGGCCGCAGAGATCTTTGGTTGGGTATCGTCTGGTGAAAATTTCGAGGAGAGCCCTTGCTGCCACGAGCAGAGTATAACATGCAGTTGTACTATCGCTCACGACGTTGATTTGTACGGACTTTCTTCGACATTACACTGCCGCTTCAGCATAGATGGGTCAAAATGTAGTAACGAAGACTGTTCCTATTCCCATGTCCCTCTTTCCTCTGGTAAGCAAATCAACTATGTCGTAACTAACTACCAATGTCCCTGGACAGACGAGAAGTTGGAGCATTCTGCGCCACATTGTTCACTATGTGATGATGCTCTGGGTATGTTCGTGGTGTTGACCGGAGATCGTTTCTTCTTTTTTGATCAAAATTTAGCATTTCCTTGCCCATCTTGTCTGAAAAAGGCGGAGGCAGATGGTATTTTGCCGGGTACTGTCGTTCACTGCGCCATCGTCAAGGTATGCTGGTTTTATCCCGGAATGCATCTTCCAATCTCATTCTCCATGTCAAGAACGCTGGGTGCGGGCACCTACATCATGTGCATTGCCTTGGGGCCAAAGTAGGACCTTGGGCTTCATGTCCTTCAGGCTGCCCGAGCTCTACTACTCAACGCGAGGCAGTTCCCTTCGACCAAGAGGTACCGAGCATCACTTTAGTTTGGGATGGCGACAAGATCGACAGAGTGCCCATACCCTCAAATTTTAGACCCAAGGTTGGCTCGATGTTGCATCTCAGCACACAGGTTGTTATCGAGTTAGTCGGGGCGTTTCTTCGCTCGAGACTCGTGGATTTAAGTGGGCTGTCTTTGAGAATACACGCGAGAGATCCACAAACAGAGTATGCTGAAATCAGATTTGTGTGGACGTTCCTTTCATTCAAGTCATTCATAGAACCGTCAGGTTTACCTGGAATACCCTTGTCAGTATCTGTTCCGGGGGATCCCACCCTAATGAAGGCCATCGTCGCTTTACCTTCCCAGGCTTGACTTCCCAACCCTCATCCTCAACTTCGGCCAAAGGGAAATTAAAAGCGAAACCTTTTGAGATCGATTTTCACACTTCTTCTTGTCCCGTTATGGTCTGTGGTTGCGCGAGATTTGAAGATGTTTTCTCGTACACCGGGAATTCGAACGAGGATGTCGTTCTTACCTTGTATGTCGTCAAGCGTACTTGCCACGCCACTGAAACGCCGGTTTCGAAACATGACAGCGTCCCAGTCTCAAGGCAGTCGACGTTCTACCTGGACGCAGCCTGGCAGCCCTCAACTTTACAAACACGGCGTGGAATGGCCGCCCTTCTCTCCTCCCTCCTTGTTCTCAGCCAAATGGTGAGCAAGAAAGGCATAGAATCGGAGAACAAGATACTTGCAGCGCTTTATTCGTGTACTCGCTTTCCGCCTGCTGTGCGTGCACGTAAGGAGTTTACATCACTTTTTTATCGGGATAAATTCTGAGAATCGTATCTTGTACATAGTCGGGTTACTCTTGTTGAATGTTGCGCCGCAACCTCAAGAGAAAGCTGCACTTTCCGAGGGCCTCTTTCATGTTCTGGACGACTTCACTAGTTCCGCTCCCCCAGTGTTCACACTCAATCCAACTCGTCGGTTTGAAACTGTAACTTTCTGATTCTTTCATATGATCATTATTGCTCATGTCCCAATTTCAGGTGCGAATTCTCCTCGGACATCTTTTGAGTGTCACGGACGTCGTCAATGTTGCAACAGCCAGACCCCTGCAATCATTATCCCTTGTGTGTGCCTTGTCTCACAAACGACTAGTCGATCCCGTCGCGCTTGAACCCTATGGTATCGTGGAGCGCAGTTCTGGGAGACTCCATTCCGTTGGCGGACTATTGTACCGACCGAGCTACAGGGCCTTTGTGCGGCAAATAAATACTGACCTGGGCAAACTCCGACAGCTGCTTGCACAAAGCAAAGAATTTAATGGGTCCGAAGTCTCCATTTTGCGTTTGCACGAAATCGGGACCCTCAGCCGTTCGACAAATATTGAGAGCGCTGGGCGTTATTTTTCAAATGCCATTCAACGAACGAATGAAACCGATTTGATCTCTCGTGGCCCATTGGAACTCAAATCTACTTCTGTCGTGCCACCACAAATAGTTCTTGATAGTGAGGTACGACTCCTTTGACCTTTGGGCATTGTCGTTCGTTCATCGTCAATTGATCTCATAGGGTTTCCTCGCCGTATTCACTGGACGAGGATGTGGCAGTTCGCGTGATGTTAACTTCTATCAACCCGTGTATGCTCATTTTTTTCTGTATCATCTATCATTCATCAAGTCACTAGTGCGGGCGGCGATACTGAAGTTGATGTCAACGATGTAGAATATGCACTTCAAAAGATCATACCTATGAGGAAAGCTGAGGATAGCTGGGAGGTTGATTGTTTCGGTGGCATTCCAGCAAAAGCGCGTAGACCTGATGAAGTACGGAAGTTTGTTCATGATTATAAACTGGCACTGATGAATCTTATAGGCCATCATACTCTGCCTTGACCTCAGTAGTTCCATGAACAATAACTCAGCAGTAGAAGCTGGTGTAAAAGAGCGTTTTGATCACGACAGTGAGGGTAGAAAAGCGGTAGATGACGAAGTCAAAGGCTTCCCTGACGACGTTATTCTCCAGAAAGGTAGGTGCAGTGTGATTGTAGCGTTCACTAGTCTTTAATCCGTGTGTACAGCCAAAGAATGGATTACCGGCCAGCATGAGGATTGTCATGAAGCTTGGAAGGACCTGGTAGAGGTACCTGTTTTCATTCTGACTCCGATGACAATGACTCAATGCTAGTGCTGTAATAGGGGGAATTGACCGCCGCAGATTTGATACGTCATTTAGGCCTCATTGCACAAAGACATGTCCTCGTAGAACAGGGTGAAAAGAGCGATGAACTAACCAAAGTACGTTCGAAATCTAATAACATACTTGATGGCTGCTGAGCAGTGCTTCGCCCTAGCTTTCTTGCTTTTCTTCCGCTAGCAGGTCACAAAAAGCAAGCCTATCCCAGTTTGTTGAAGATTTTTTGAGTAGCTATGAACCCAGTCCAATCTTGGGTGAAGTGCCCTTCGAAGTCCCTCGAGAGTTTGTGGATCAGAAGTGTGTATCGTACTCTGTCATTTTCCGATCCGAGGCTCAAGGCTTTCATTCTAGGACTGGAGACTTGGTGGCTGCTGTGCGTCTGGAGAGTCACAAACGATCGTCTATGTCTGATTGGGTAATGATTTCTTCGTGGATCTCATGATTTAAGTATTGATTTTTCTCTTCCAGTTGCTCGGGAAAGACATTTTAGATAGCTTGGACTCAAATCCACAGCTAGAAAAATTGACGATAAAACTGCAACATGACCGTTTGTTTTCCTGGGAGTTACCGTTCACGACACCAACTCGAACGCTCTACTCCTTAGCAAATCGTGCCACAGAGGCCAAGTTTTCTTTGTTCTCCCTTCTTGTGATGAGCACTGGAGAAGAGATCGAAGATTCCGAGACTCTCCTGCTAAGCCACACTGACTTATTGGATGGAGAAACCTTAGAGATTTTCGATCCGGAACCTCATTTTCGGAAGCCTCTGGTATTTGATGTCAGTGTAGACTATTCTGATGTGCACCAGACGATTGTTGTGCCTGTCGATGCTTCAGCTCTCGCTTTGCTCAGCCGCGCAAGAGGTCCGTTCGATACTTTGTTGTCTGAAATACGACTTTGGTGAGCTCTTTCTACCATTAACAGTCATTGATTGAAGATTGTACAGGCATGGTATTGCTGATACCGGAGACGGTCAACGGCTTGGAAACATGGTGCGCTTGGATTCGGATATCATTGACTTGATTCCGCTAGAACTGGAGTGTGACGAATGGGTTTGGACACCAATTGGTGCACAAAGAGACCGATTTGAGAGCAGAAATATGAAACGTCTGCACCTGATGAAAGAGTTGTTTAACATCTTCTTGAATCGCGTGGTAAGTGCCAAGCTACATTCAAGTTGAAGGTGCCATCGTAATCATCTCCACAGAGCTCGTTTGATACATCTGTCTCTCTGGTTCTAGGTTTGGTCACTTGTAAGTCGTTTTATGAAAGTGGCACCGTTGCTTTGATAAGATCAATTTTTATTCAAGTCGCCGATCAAGCGTATCTCAAGCAAGAACCGACACCAGTATTTGAGAACTTCCGCTTGCAGCTGGATAAAGTCGAGGCTCGAGGAGACACTGCGATGTATGAAGCTCTTGATCTTGCCCGCAGTTCCTTGGTCAATTTTCGACGCGATCTTCCTGGCCTTCGTCGAAGGATCGTCATCGTTTCCGACGGAGATAATACCTCCGAAAGAGTCAGCCCTTTCGAAGTTGGTCGTGCATTGCAAAGGGATCGTATCATTGTCGACTCTGTTCAAGTTGGAGAACGCCTCTCAAGAAGTCTATGGCTATTTTCAGCTGCCACAGGTGAGTAACCAACTGTACATGATTCAGTATCATGAATGGATGGATCAAGGCGGCTACCGTTTCTTCCCCCGAACCTCATTAGCCGACGCATTGAGTATATTTGTAGGTTTCGTTCTTTAGAATTCTTTTCTCTACTCAGTCTGCATTCCAGGATCTTGAAACCATGATGAATTCTGCCGAACGACCTGATCGGGACAAGTTTATGCGCGCATTTGAGTACGGAAGCCTAGAACTCTCGACAGCTTCTTCTCTGCCTTTATATCCCATCGACGTTGTCACGATTGATCAGTTCCCTAAGCGTATACAACACCCCAAGCTCACAGAGGGGGTGAGGGACGTGAGGCGGTCTACAAGGAACGCTGATGCTTTGAACAATGACCGTACCAAGAGGATCATGCGGGAGGTGAGTCAACACAATTTATCCATCTCTTCTTTCATTTTCATCACAATTCTGTAAATTTCCAGCTCAGAGGTCTCATTGCGGATCCGCATCCGCAAATTGATGTGTACGTGAATGACGAAGACATCTCGTTCCTCAAAGTCGTGATAGAGGTATGAACTCAATATTTTGGTTTGACTTGTTTTCAGCTGCGGTTTGTGTTTCAGGCGCCGAGTGACATTGAAAACTGTCCATACAAAGGCGGTTGCTTCCTTATCACATGCGATTTGCCCGCAGAGTACCCTCGTAACCCTCCCGAGATACGTTTCGTGACGTTCATCCTGCATCCTAACGTACGTTGACCCCATGCATGCCCTTGATGTTTAACAAATCGGAGTTTTAGGTCTCAAAGCAAGGGAAAGTCTGCGTCGCAGAGCTGAGCAGATTATGGTCTTCCGATATTACACTGAAAGAAATATTCAGCCTTGTCTACGGGTTGTTGTTGGAACCTGATTTGGACAACCCGCTGGAGATTCAGGCATCACTCAAATATTGTCAGTTCTCCTATGTGGTGTCATAAGCAGTACTGGGCTGATTTAGAACATAAATAAGATGACGATGATGGGACGTTTGCGCTGGCAGCTGCCAAAGCCGTTGCTACCCACGCGCACAAGTCTCGAAGCGAGTGGCGCAAAGAGCTAGATGTTTAACAGAACCAAAGGATGTAAGACTCAACATATATATGCGTAGGCACCTTGAAGTGTGTTTTTTAC
>JAGGAW010000167.1:0-14789 GCA_017657375.1 Termitomyces sp. T27 | reverse complement strand
AAGTAAAATGGAAAGGCTATGGTCTGGAGGATGTCTCTTGGGAACCACAGAAGAATGTCCATGCACCCAGGCTAATTTGAGACTTCTATTAACAACATCCTACTGCATCAATGGCTATTTGAGGAATCTGCCCCATATCATCAGCCTGACACCACCATCAGGAAATTTTTCTATTCAGTGTATCAATTTCAAGACACCACATGCTAGAGGGGAGGTGATGTCAGGGTACATTCTATTTATCTAATTGCTGCCTCCAACCTTACAATTTCTTGGGGGACACTTCTGATAAAAAATCTGTAGGGTTTGACAGATTTTTTATGAAGGTTAGATCATGTGACCGCCAGGCAGGTGACCCCCCAGAGGCCTTTGGCTTCACTGGTCACATGCTGTGTCCTCACTCCTTCTTGGTCATATGACCCATGGCTTAGGTGTACTGTACAGTTGTATCCCACACTTTCAGAACCTCTGAAGCATCACTCTTGGCATAGAGAATCCTCAGACTTGTTCTCTTTGTATCTCCCTATGCCAGGTTAGTAGTTATGCTTGTATACAACTATACAGTACTTAATCTACTTTAGATCTTCCTCTGGCAGCCATGTGATTGACTATTTATGCTGTTTCTTGTAACTCTTCTCCTTCTCCTTACCTTTGTCCTTGCTTTTACCTGATTCTTTAGCTTTCCCCTTATTCTTCTTGCTACTGCCAGAACTACCTTCTTCAACATCTGTTTCTCTTTCCTTCATAACTTCACCTAAAACTCCAAACTTGGATGGTGACTGCCCCATATCTCATCATCCTTTGGAGCATTATCCTCATGATGAAGCTAAGAAACAATCTCTGGGAAGTGATAGACATTGGCAAAAGTTGCTGAGTAATTTTTATGATAAGTAGACTTGGCAAAGAACACTTCAACTACCTCTTCATTAGTTGGTTTCCGAAATAGAGTAAATCAATAAGTAAAAAACAGAAATAGTCAGTAAATATAGTGTTACAAGATCTGGTTCAGTCTGTTTTTTTTTTTTTACCCTTTTGGTGCAGAACTGTGAATTGGAACTGGTTCTAGTTTTGCTGAAAGGGCCAGAACTGTGAACCAGAACTGATTCCAGATGGAGAACTAGTTTTTTGATGGTTTTGAAACCTGTTTAAAATGGTTCAGTCCTGAACCTGTTTAAACCAGTCTGGCACCAGATGAAATCAGCAAGAATTGAACACTCAACCTTGAAGGTACAAGCACATGATGCCAGAAGTTGAGCCATTAACCATTGGTCCACAGGAATTAAATATATGTATGTCAGGTCTAATATGACCACTCATGTCCTCAAACTCAAATGATTTTCCAACCATCATCCAGATGCATCCACCTTATAAACTATTATGTTTGCAGGGGAAAAATAATCATAATTAAGAAATAACTTTCCAGATCCATCAAGCTATCAACATAGATCTGATGTGCCTTCAAACCTTTTAAAAATGATTTTTTGTTGAAAATAATTCAAGAAAAATCATCAAAAATCAAAAAGAAAATTCAGGAAAAATCACAGAAAATCAGGAAAAATTTAGAAGAATTTCAGGAAGCCACTGGCACCCAAAAAACTGGTTTAAACTGGTTAATGAACTGCAGTTTGTGTTCCATGGAGCCACAAAACTGTGAACTACCAAAACACAAACTGCAAAAAATCTGAACTGCAGTTCAGCTTTTTGTGGTTCATTTCGGTGCAGTTTTGGTCCTTTTTATGGGCTTGTGAACTGGACCTCACAATACTCAGTAAATATACCTGGTGCATACAAGTTTCATCCCTAATCATTATGTTGAGTTTCTTGCAAGCATCTTGCAGTGCTTTATACTTAGTAAAAGCATAACAAAGGTCACATTTGGAATAATCAGGAAGAGAATTAGACATTTTCAGAGTAGTGATGAGAAGGTGCTGAGTTTCACTCAAACCTCCAGCAATATCAGCAGAGAGTATGATTGGAGCAGTAAATAGCTAGCAAAAATCATTAAGTTGCCAATTGAGAGGCACCATGTTGGAGAGTACTTTGTTGAATTTTCCTTTCAGAACTCAGTCTCCATCTAAATCAACATAGATAGAACTATTGGCCTCTAAGATCAAAATAAAATCAGAAGGAAGTGAATTTATTATAAAATTGAACATACTTGAGATAGGTGAGTACTGTTCACCTAAATTCTTTAACACATTTCCAAGTCAATTTTCAAGTAGTTATTCAATAGCAAAAGAATTTTTGCAATCTTTGTTCATAGTTTTGTACAAGTACACCTTGCCTTGGATTGGAGCTCAAGATCACTAATATTAACAGCACTACCCATAGCATATCCTCAATTAATATCTCCAGTAGCACAAGATAATCCTTGAAAATCAACTGGTGACACACTGACATCAGCAGAAGTCTGATGACAGACATGGCAAACTATGAACAGTAAAAAGCCAAAAAACTTCGCTGACTTTATCAGAGTCAACACTAGCAGCCCTGGTCCTCTTAATGTATTTGTCATCCTTGGACCTGTTCCCTTCATTCTCCATCTCCATTTCCACATCATCTTTCTTAGCTCCATCTCCCTCTCTCTGAGTTCCATCTCTCTTTTCCTCAGCTCCCTTCCTCTCTTCTTCTTCCTCAGCTCCCTCTCCCTCAGTTCCCTCTCCCTCTCCCTCAGCTTCCTTTTCCTCATCTCCTTTTTCAATCTTTTGAATGTCTTCATTCCTAGTAGTATACTGAACATGGGCATGAGTGCACCTAGCATGAGTGGGAGGAAGAGGTAAGGTTGCTCTAACATCATGCTGGTGCTGGGGAGGAGCTACAGAGATGCCACTGTTCTCCAGTGGATGCTCAGTTCTAAATTAGAACACACCTCCTGAGTTTGGAAGGTCCACCAGCTGCATCTGCTGTGATATCTTCCTCAACATTAG
Source organism: Termitomyces sp. T27 (assembly GCA_017657375.1). Taxonomy (NCBI): domain Eukaryota; kingdom Fungi; phylum Basidiomycota; class Agaricomycetes; order Agaricales; family Lyophyllaceae; genus Termitomyces; species Termitomyces sp. T27. The sequence goes on along the minus strand of JAGGAW010000167.1, from coordinate 11,865 downwards.
CAACAGATGATATTCATCCAAGAAGGATGAGAGGTGATAAGTCAAAGCACTTGGTATACTCACTTTTTTTGTTGTGTGCTTGATGTGACTTTGGCTTAGCAGTTGAGACATATTTACCACTAGCAGCAACTGACTTGGTAACAGAGGATGTAGCTTTTCCCCTTGAAGCAGAGGCACAATCACAGTTAGAAGACCTAGGCTTTACATGAGCCATGATATCAATAATGCACAAGGATCAACAAGAATACAAGTATTTGTATATATTTTGATGGGAACAAAATCTCAACAAAGTTTGAAGTTTGTCAGGATTTTGTTCTCACACATAACCTGTGCATCACATGAATATCACATAACTGAAGGAAGAAACAAGTCTCTTTACAAGTGAAACATCCAACAATTTCCCTTGACTCCATGCTGTAACCATCAAACACAAACCCATTTTAACCCCCCTTCTATCCACACTAAGCTGATATGTTGTACCTGCTATCAATAGGCTAAACACTAACCATGTACAGGCAATAAGTCAAACATGAGATCATCTGGCATCTGAAAATGCAGGGGATTATGGATCAGATGGTTGCTAGATGTGCCTTCTATTAGATCTTGACCCAACATAATGCAACACAGAATCTGACAATTATGAGAATCTTGCTTCTTTCCAAGCGATGAGTTGATTTTCAACACTAACCCTAACCCTAAGGCACCTGCCTTTGTAATGCCAATATTGGAAATTCACATGGACAAAGGAGCAACTCTTTTCCTGAAACTCTACAAACTTTCAATGGTAGCAAAAGAACAACCTCTTATCAATTCCTGATCTCATGAAACATTGAAGCTGATGGTCAGAAACTCTCACATCAGACAAATTTCACCTGCTTGTCTAGTCCACCATCAGCTCAGACTGCCAAAGTCTAAGACACAATCTGTTGAACAATTGATTCCTTTATCATTATAAAGGATGCTGCTCAGTGCTTCAACATCCTTCTTTTCACAACACTTCAATGGTAACCATACTATATGGTAATACCTCACCTCACCTATTATATTCTAGGGGACAGTCATACATTGTCAGCACACAATACCTTGGTGGATCAGTGACCTCAATAACTTTATTGTCTATGACTTTTTCAGGCATGTATCCTGTAGTAAAGCCTATTGTATATTAACTTACTAAGAGTGGATACTTATAGGAACTTCTATTACACAGTTTGCAGGGCTTTCAACTTTATTTGGAACCCAATTTGTCAACTTCAATGTCACAATTGATGGTAACTTGAGAGAGTTTATGATCCAGCCTATCATCAATGGGACCATATCTCCCCTCTATGAGACCCCAACTCTTCCTGATATGACACACAATTTGACTGTCACAAACAATAGCTCATCAATTATAATTGATTATGTCACCATTTCAGGAAGAAACACTTCACTAGTGGGAGAGCACTTGATTGTTGATGAAAATGATCCTTTAGTGGTCTTTGAAGGTGACTGGAGAATAAATACAGATATCCTAACAGATCCAAGTAACCCTGGTACAAGTCAACATTATGCTTATGGAAACACAACCCACCAAACCTCCTCATTGGATACATCAGCTACATTCCATTTTAATGGTTTGTTTATAGTTGGAGGATAAACTGTAACTGATATGTTACAGGAACAGCAGTGTCTGTATTTGGTGTTTGTTCTGGCATCATAAATTTTGAAGTTAGACTTGATGGAGAACTTCAGTTTCCACCTCCACTCTCATTCACAAACTCTACAAACTTTCAATGGTATCAAAATTGGTATCAAAATGGTGGCCTCTTTCCAACTACTCATATACTCATGATGACATTCTTTAGTGGAGACCCCAATGCTACTTTCAACTTAGACTACATGACATATATTCCATTCTTTACTTCACTTGATGACAAAGAAGGCATTCTGCAACCTTCAAGCTCCCAATCTCAGGCAACTAACTCTCAATCTCAAACAACAAACACAGCTATTGGACCACCAACCAGCTCCACTCTGGCACATAACCATCCTGGCATATCTCACAGAGTACTTTTGGAAGCTATCATTGGGCCTATTGTTTTTGTAGTCCTCACCATCCTGATACTCTTAATCATGCACAAGAAGAAACTACTTTTTTGGTTCCCAAAACTAAAGCCCAACATAGGTAAAGTATTCACTCATATCCTTGATATCATGAACATAGCAATAACTGATCTCAAGTCAATCCTTTCCAACTTCCTCATCCTCAAACTCAAAGTCTTTCTGAATTGCAAGTGTACCATAAATCCAGTGCTATTAATAGACACAGTGTCCTTGAAAGTCCTCTCCATGATGATGATTCCCACTAGTTGGAATGCCCTCTACTTCTAAGGAGATGGCACACATAGATATACTCATTTGTGGACATGTTTTTGGCAATACACACAGCATGGCACCGGTATGTGTTATCTTCTAATCTGACAAATTGTGGACATGTTTTTGGCAATACACACAGCATGGAACAGGTATGTGTTATCTTCTAATCTGACAAATCCCACCCTGAATTTGTATATATAGTGAAAGTGTTTCCACCTGACTGGAACCCATCAAGACCTCATCAACCAATAGTTTACCACAAGCCTCCTTTACCAGCTCAAGCCTTACACACTGAACAGCAAGCACTTCAACAAAGTGATACAGAAAGTACAAATGAGACCATCATAGTTGATCCACAGGTTCAAGAATTACAAGAAATTATAATTTCTCTACAGCAGGAGATTGAGGAAGTGTGTCATGTATATGAAGCATATAATGGAGTACTGATGAGGAAAATGGTTGGGAATCATAGTGAGACAATAAATAATGGTGAAGAAGAGAATAGAAACCATGGAAGTGTGACAGTGTGGTGATTCTATATACAATTCCCATGTATTCATCACTGGAATAAAGGCAAATGGGTAACAGCAGGCGCAATAAATAATGAAGTGTGACAATGATGTCAACCACAGTAGTTTAACAGCACATTTACTCTGTAGGATATTTTCAAAAGACAATCTTTCTATAGAACAAAGACTGCACAGTGCAAAAGAGTGAGTGACATGAAGGATATGGACATTGAAATACTATCACTTGCCTCTTTCTCATTATTACCAGGGAAGACAATAGAACTACTGAAGTGAGCAAGAAATTGGTTAAATATTTCATCACCTTATTTGGCAGCTGGTAGTTGTCAGGGGCTTCTCCATTTCATTCCTTCATTCTGCCCACTATTCTCTCCCCAATCCTCCACTTTATAATTTTCCTTTATGCTCCTTCACTAGCCCTATCTCTTGGTCCCAGTCTTGACCCTCAGACTGCACTGGTTCTCTGTCCATAATAGGGACAAGACTCCTTGCCTGATTTGGGAGTCTGGCATTTTTCAGAGATTTCCAAGATTTCCAAGTTTTTCTATCTTTGAGGTTAGGGTTTGGTTTCTGCTGTCCTGTACAGTTCCTTTGCATGCTTTTAAACCCTCAGAAATGTCTGCCAGAGCTCCCCAGACATGTTCTCCTAGGATCAGTTGTCTTGCCCTTTGCTGTATCTTCATCACTTGTTGAAGGGGCCACCATAAGTGTGGCATTACTCAAATGTCAGTTGTAATGATGTCTAAGTAGTGCCATGCTTGTAGTGGCCCATTCAACAAGTATTCTTTAGATTCACATATAATGAGATGTTTGAATAGAAATGAAGCTCGGAGTCATTTATTACCTCATGTTCACTTACAATGAGAATGAAAACATTCAATAACAAACTTAGAAAACAAAGTAGTACACAAAGATGGAAAACTTTTAGACACTTAGGATATCTGAACTTGGGATGCAAGCAAGTTTGGGGTGTCTGAGGCTTGACACTGCTCCATGGGTGAAGTAAGCCCTATGGAAATTCAGTAAGGTGAGTGCACAAGATTACAACATACTATGTAGTGCAGTGGACAAAATATCAATTGTACTATAGGTCTACATGTGAAACATTGGAGTCATTGAGTAAGCAAGATGGGAGAGATCCTGGGATGAATAGCAATGATAAAAGGTGGACCAACTTGTTAACAAGTGAAATGATCCTTAGTAATAACCAACATGTCAACAGTAATAGAATATGGGGTGTTCACTACACATTCCTTGTATCCTTTGAGAGACCAGATACAAAGTTTTTTTTTTTTTTTTGCTATACATGTCAGTATGCAAACCACCAGGTTCCCTAGAAATGTTCTTGCACTCAGACATGGGCATAACATGATACATTGGAAAGAGAGTCAGCACTTCATCACTAATTGGAGTACTACTTGAAGCATGCACCCCATGTGTGATTCTTTCTACCATTTTGATATAACAAATACATGGGGACAGAAGTGTGGGCTCTGAGTGTAATGGGATGGAATCTATGGGAAAGAACAAAAGAACAAACAGAGATAAGAGACATATAAAGGAGGTGTACCATATGACAGGGTGACATAGAATGATGGAACAAAAGAGAGTCAGCACTTTATTGATAAAAAAATTCAAGGTCCAACCTGAAGGGGATGTCTATTTCTATGATTGCAATATAAGATATACATGGGACAGGAGTATGGGCACAGAGCATAGTGATTCACTGGATGTTCTGGGTTCATGCCATTTCTGTAGGCCTTCTGAGCATAATGAATCCTAGTTGATACAGCAAGTACTTGATGCAAGCTAAAACTATTGACTGTTGCTTGACCAGCCTTCTGTTGTGCATGTTTCATGAGGTTGTATTTGGGTTGTATTATGGTCTATTTGCCTCATAAGTTCCCCATTTTGTGCCCCAAATTCATCCTGTTACATTTCCTCAATCTCCTGTTGGAGGGAAATCATAATTTCTTGTAACTCTTGAATCTGCGGATCAACTACAATAGTCTCATTCATGCTTTTCATGTTACTCTGTTGGGATAGCCATTGTTCTGCATGCAAGGCCCCAATAGGTAGAGTAGGCTTCCATTGAATTATTGGTTGATAAGATCTTGATGAGCTCCAATCAGGTGGGAAAGCTTTTACTATATACAGGTTCAGGATAGTGTGCAGAAAATCAGAAGGTGAAGCATACATGTTCTAGGTGAGTCTGTGCACTGCCAGAGACATGTCCACCAGTGGGTATGTTCATGTATACCAAGTGTTTGCCTGACTCTATTAGAAGTAGTTTCTATTGGCAGTGATAGATCCTAATTAAGGATAGGGAGGCTTTCAAGCCCATTTTGACCATTTACAGTGCCAGATTTATGATACACTTGTAATCAAGAAAGATCCTGAGTCTGAATCTGAGGAAGCTGGAAAGGATCAACTTGACATCAATTAGCACTATGCTTCTGAACTCAGAGTTCTGACTATTACTTTGAACCATGTTGTCCCTTCATCTGGAGGACCAAAAGAGTAATTTCTTCCTATGCATGACCAAGAGTATAAGGATGGGAATAACTCCAAAAAGGATGGGTCTGATGACAGCCCCAGCAAGTGTTCCATGAGATATGCCCAGATGGTTGGATGGCAGGGTAGGGTTGATTGATTGGGAACTAGTTGTCTGAAATTGAGAGCCTGAAGGTTGCTGGATACTAGTAGTACTTGTACCTCCTTCCTTGGCAAGGACTAATGAAGCAAGGGATGGGGAATATACTATGTAGTCCAAAATGAAGTTGTCTCCACCAGAATATGTGATTTTGAGTGTATGGTTAGTTGGTGAGAGGACATCATGTTGATACCATCTAAAGTTTGTTGAGTTGCTCCATGCCATTTGAGGGGGTGAACTGGTTCTCCATCAATGTCAACATCCAATGTTATTAACCTGCCAGAACTGACACCAAATATGACTGCTGATGTTCCTATGACATATGTTGGAGTAAGTACTAATAGTCATGTTAATCAAGAAAACAAACCATTGAAATAGAATGTAACTGATGCACCAACTGAAGAGGTTTGGTGACTTGAGTTTGCATAAGCAAAACAAGGTCCACTATCATCAAGCAGGATGAAGTTGGCAGGTAGTACCCAATCACCATCATAAACTACTGAATCAGGATCATTATCATCAGAAGAATTACATGTTCCTTTACTTGAACTTCTCAGTATTTCTACTTTTTCAGACCTTTTGCAAATACTTTTCATACTTTTTGGGCTACTTATAGTCCTTTTCTCACTGTCTGTCAACTTCTCATACTTTTCATAAGTTGCTTGAGAAGTATTTGTGAAAGTACTTGAAAGGTTGCAAAGGCATTGAAATCCAGACAGCATTACTTGCCAAAATTAATGTGCATTTGAGGGTTTGAACCTTCATTTTACCTGTGTGAATGTACTTTCAGTTTTCGCAAAAACTTTTGTGCAGTAATTCTCGGTACTTTTGATACTTTCAAAAGTACTTTGATACTTAAGAAAGTATGGGGGGGGGGTTGTCTACAGAAGTATATGATCCTTATACTTATTGATACTTTTCATACTTCTAAAAGTATCAAAAGTATCAAAAGTATGCCCTGTAATTCTTCTGATGATCATCAATGATCAAGCACTCTCCTGCTTTGACTGGTGTGTTCTCTTCCATTGTAACAGTAGCATAGTCAATTTTGAGATTGCTAGATTTGGTTGAACCTGGAGACTCAGTTCCTGTAATTGTCAGATTGTGTGTTGCATCAGGTAGAGCCTGTGGAGACTGATAAAGAACACATAGAGCCTCGTTCATGGCAAATTGGACCCCCTGGTGAAATTCTTCATGTAGTATCAAATTCTGCACTAATAGGGCACACATGAAATTCCTATGCACAAACATGGACAGCCAACAGCATCAACCATTTCAATTGTTACACATCCTATATCCCTAAGTAGATCTCAGTGTGTATCATACTTTCTCATAATTCTGCACATTTTCACCCATTACAGTTTGTCTACCCAGCATTGACAATTGCCCTTGTCCAGGGGCCATTTTCAATTGTGGGTGTGCACAAGACTGTGATCTCACTCTGAATCTCTTCTTCAGCTGTCTGTTTGAAGGGCAAAGCATGTCCCCAGAAATCTTTCTATGCTCCCTCATGTAACAGATCTATTCTCTATCTTTGAAGTCCCTAGACTGTCCTATAGAAAGTCTGCATTGTTCAGCTATTCAATCTTGATGTTGTTGATTATTCAGTTCAATCAGAGACTGGGAGGTATCTGCATCAAATCTGCATCTCTACATGCATGAATTTCGCTGGGACAATTGTTTCCCGTTACATTTCCCGTCTGTCCCTTGACTATTCCTGTCCAAACTCAAGTCCAAAGCCGGAGCATACTGTGAAATAAGGGGAAGGCAAGTATATCATGGCACACTGGAGATACACCAAACATGAAATCCATCGAACTCATCAGAACTGCGAAACACATCTCACCTCACTCATAATCCCAAACAGAAAGGCAAAAAGTCGATTACAGCGCTTTCTGAAAATAATGGCATTGGCCAGTTTTTTTTGTGACATCCGGATTTCCTTCTTGGTGGAGTAATTTCCTTGTCTGTCCTGAGTGTTTCAGCTTTGTCATTGAAAAAGACTGATCCAGAAAAGGAAATCGTCAAAATCCACCTTTGTGAAAAAAATCAGGTGATGTCATTATTTTCGGAAAGTGCTGTAAGGCATCACGAATCCTGACTCGGACTACCAACAGAAACTGAACCACAAATACTGTGAAGCTTTAAGTTCCATGTTCGTTAGCAAAGTTCAATTTTTCTTGCGAGCCATGACACTGACCTCTACAGAGCACAACTTTCGAATATGTACATCTAGTGAACATCTGATGAGCATCAACCCGGCGTGGCACTAATATGGTGAGGTATGCATACCTCTTCACCCATCCTTCAACTTTCTCATCAGGTTCTCGCAGATTGATAATCAGCACAAATTCATGAATGCTTAAAGACGCTGGAAGAAAGACACGATGAACATGTTCTTGTCTTCTCCCTGCCCCAGTATGCCCCAACCTTACCTTGGCACAACTCTGTACATTATCCCAACGGGTTGTATGATACAATCCGATCAATGAATGTCTGAGCTAGAGAAGTGAGAACTCAAATGAGCTGAATACGCTACCGGAGAAGCAGCGAGTGATTCGCAGAGGTGAAGAGATGTGATTGTGACCTTCCGAGCTCGTTCAAACTGTACTGCAACTATGCGGTACATGTAAGCAGATATTGATCATATAGTACGTCAAACTAACAGCATTCTCCAAGCCAACAACAGGGCACCAAGTCGACTTTGTTGCAACTTGGATCCCCAATCCAAAAACAAGACAAGAGGGAGGGGCTATACAGTGATCTAGGGGATTTTGTTGATTGTTGGATAGTAGGTAGGTGAGAATGGAGATTCTGTCTGAGTAATTACCATAAGATGGGATTTGAAGTCACAGGTGCATATCAGACAAGTTGTTCCATTTGGAGCTCCTGAGGCTTGTCCACCACACTCGAAAGATCACTTCGGTCTCTATTGCCAGGGAAAATGCTTCTTGATCTCAGTCTCCTATTTCTCCCCCCAAACTTTCCAACTGTCTATATGAACAGCTCACCTCACTACTTGGCATGCAAGCTATCCCAATCAGTAAAATTTCTCAGATCCATGTCGTGATTTGATCTTGCTGAACACTCCAGTTATTTCGCCGATTACCAGTGTAATATTCAAATTGATTGAGCGGTGGATGAGTACACGGATAAACCCTTGTCTACAATCCACTGAAATCTCTTTCTGCATACAATTTACAGAAGACGAGATTTGCATACAGTCATCTTCTTGATCTATCATGACCCCGGAAGAGCGGAAGCTTATTCAAATAATGGTGCAAAACTTGTTTCTATACTCCAATGTCTATCCACCAACTGTGTCTTTATGCTATGGTACCCCAAACCTCTAAATGTTGATGCCGTGTACTGAATGCTTCACAGGTTTATTGGTACCAATTGTGGTCACTATCGCCTATTCCTTTGCTCGGTGGAACAGATTTCTTCAATACCACACAGGCTCATTCTGATTTACAATGTTCATCAGGCGACAGACACAGACTTGGCTGACTAGATGGGAATTAGCTATAACGGCAGTGGGGATCGTATCTTTCACTGGATATTGGATAATACAGCTTGGGATAGCATTGGTTAGCTTTCAATTCTTCAAGCCCAGCATAGTGCCATTTCCAGAGCGTTTGCGCAACATGGATGCTATAGTTGTAGCCCAAACCTGGCTTGAATTCATTCCTGTATGTTTTTCAAGTTCAAATCCAGTAAGGTATTATTGATAATAATGATATAGCCAATCATCAATGATGCCTTCATTATATGGCGTGCATGGATTGTCTTTGAAAGACAGCGCTGAGCTCTGTATATTTCACTAGGGCTCTGTTTATCTACTCTAAGTATGTGCTCACCTTGACTAATGCCGTGAACATGCTTATGTTTTTAAAGTTGAAACATTTGTGTTTCTGGGAATGTACTCAGACCCTGATGTCCTCTTGGCAGCTAGTATATCTGGTAGTCAAGTCATCGATTGGCTATTTATTTCTGCTTTAATTTTATCATTCTTAACCAATCTTGTTGCAACATCCTTTATTGGTCGGAAATTATGGTACGTTCTTCATCAGTTGATGGCTCAACATATGCTCAGGTAGCACCGACTTGTGCATTGACAGGACACATGTGAAATTCTTACGCACGAATCTGGACATGCAACAGCATCAACAATTTCGATTGTGGAACATCTTATATCTTTTAGTAGATGCTGGAGCCATATATGCTGCTTTCCAGGTGAGATTCAAAAAGTTCCTATGTCCATAGAAGACATACTAACCAAGCATGCAGCTGCTGTCCATTGTGATGGCCTTTACAATTACTCCCAATAGCTCTGCTGCAATTACTGCTCTTAATGTGGTTCAAGAGATTTATTTTTGCATCTCAGTGTGTACTATCTTCTCTCATAATTCTACAAAGATTCATCTGTGACAGCTTGTCTACCCAGCATTGACAATTGCCCTTGTCCGTGGACCATTTTCAGTTGCGAGTGTGCACAAGACTGTGAAATCACTCAGAATCTCTTCTGCAGCTGCATGATTGGACAGATGCTAGAACCATGTCAATAATCCATTCCCTGTGAATATTCCACAGTTCTATGCTCTGGCCCTCTAATATATCTATTTTCCATCTTTGAAGTTCCTTTGACTGTAACCTGCTTATATACCTTGCTTGCTTCAGTACCAACGCCACCGTTTTGCTGATGTCACTAGTGCGATTTGTAGTATTTGTGAACCGTCTTACCTTGTAGGTGAGTGGCAAGATTTGGGAGCGATTAATCGAAATGGATCAGAAGCTGGAGGTAAAGCTGCCCACACGTCCCGAGCATCGTGAGCGCGTGCTCACGTGCCGTGTGCAGGTAGTGTGAGGCGCTGAGCGTGAGTATGAGCGCACGGAGATGGTCATCTTGTGCTTGGGTGGCGAGGCTGAGCACGCGACGGAGGTGTTGTCTGGGCAGGCAAGTCAAAAATCAGAAACCCCCCAAAACGCAAAAATGCAAAAAACCACTCATTTCCCACCCAAAATGTCATTCCCCAAACACGCCCACACTAGCTTCACAACCCTCAGCGCCGTCTCTTGTCCCTCATACGCCCTTGCGACGCTCTCCCCTTCCCTCCTTGGCTCTTCCCATTCCCCCCCTCTCTGCTTCCCTGCCTTGTCCACATCCTCATTTCCCACACCGACCCCCGCAGCCGCACGCCTCATCTCCAATCCTTACCCACGCATCCCCTGCCCGCGCCGCGCACGCGACCCACTTGTCCTCTTGTCCAGCCGCACCCTCCAAAACCCCCACAACACCATACGCCCTCCGTGCCCCTTTCACATCGCCCCTCGCATGTGCAAGCTACGTGCGCCGCGTACATGTCGAACAGTGCGTGTGTGCGCAGGTGCGCGATGAGCGTGTTGAGTGTTGATTGGGCGTTTATCTGTTGGGCGGGGGTGAGGTGAGTGTTTAGAGATGAGAAGAAGGGGGAGCGCATACAGCGACGACCTCACACATCAAATTTGCCTTGATCTGTGCAAACCGAACGCCGTCGCCCGTTCCTAGACACGTATATCAACATCAGCATGCGTTCGAACCATGTCACGAAAACGAAAGAACAGAATGGTCGAAAAAAGAAGAGAAAAATCGAGCAGGGCTATGGCCCTCCACCACATCAACCCCAACCCCGCCCGCGCAAACATCCCCTTCTTCGGTACCCTCTCCACGGCATCCCGCTTCGTAACCGCGCTCAGAAGAAACGCGAGGGGCACCCGTCCCAACGAAAAAAAAAGAAAAGAAACAGAAGGGGGGAATCGAAAGGACTACGCTTTTCAAAATGTTTTTATGATCATCAAGATCAGGTAACTTGAAGAGTATTTTAATGCTAATGATGTTTTGGCTCAGAACATAACTATTTTTACTGTAGCATTAAAATACTCTTTAAGTTACCTGATCTTGATGATCATAAAAACATTTTGAAAAAGATTCAACAAGTATTATGTCTCCTTTTGCTGATTTCTTTTAAAATTTTCTCACACAGACCACTGAAATATTATCATAAATGGATTCAAGATACTATTTCTATGGCTTTTCCAAAAATTTTCAAATACAATTTTTACAATTTTGAAATTGATTGAATCATTCTTACTATATTTTTACATTGTTTTCATCAAGAATATTATTCTCTGCACCCAGTGCTGCAGGCATAGTACCTATCTTGTCTCCTAGTCACTTGGCCATGGCATGGCCTAATCATTGTTCTATTACTTGGCTGCTTCTGGGATTCTGTGAGTTCAACTTGAACTTCACTCATTAATTTTATTTGATCTAGACTACAGCATGGATAG
>JAGGAW010000166.1:0-10147 GCA_017657375.1 Termitomyces sp. T27 | reverse complement strand
CATCTACCGTCATTCGCGTTCGCGCGCGTGCAGACGAAGCCGGATCCTAAACGCCCGGGGGAACGGCTGAGCATGGGGTATGGGTTTATTGGGTTCAACGATGCGGAAGGTGCGAAGAAGGCGTTGAGCAGTCTGCAGGGATTCGTGCTTGATGGACATCAGTTGCATGTTAAGTTTGCTGGCAGGGGTGTGGAGAGTGAGGGTAAGGAGAAGGGGTGGGTGAAGAGCGGAAGTAGAACGACGAAGATGATTGTGAAGAATGTGCCGTTTGAGGCGACGAAGAAGGATATTCAGGGCTTGTTTGGGTATGTCTTCCTTTTCTTTTACCTTTCTTCGTTGGTTTGGGCGGGAGCTGATGGCGAACAGGGCGCACGGTCACCTCAAGTCCGTCCGCCTGCCCAAGAAGTTCGACTCGCGGACACGTGGGTTCGCGTTTTTGGATTTCGTGTCGAGGGCTGAGGCGGAGAACGCTTACGCCGCGCTACGGCATACGCATTTGCTTGGGAGGCATTTGGTGCTTGAGTGGGCGGAGGAGGGTGAGCAGGATATTGATGCGTTGAGGAAAAAGGCTGGTGTTGGATATGGGGATGGTAAGATGGTGCCCGGGAGGAAGAGGAAGATTGATATGGGGAAGACTGGTGAGGAAGACGTGGAAGATTTGGAGGTTTGATTGTATCAGTACATGGGCTATGTCCTCGTTGTCTTCCTATTATTTAAATGCTCGGATTGTTGAAGAACCATTAATCATCGCTCAACACGTCAACCACGATATGCCTCTTTCCTTGAGAACGAGCACTATCCTTTAACCACCAAACTTTGAACAAAAAAAATGGGTTTGATATACTACGTACGGCCTGACTCATTCCTATCAGAAAGCGGTGGCCCGACGTCGGATCACTTCCTGATATAGGCAACAGCGTCGGTCCCGACCGCGTGAGAGCGCCGCCACGTGAGCAATTTAGCGCGAATTTTAAAGCGCGTCTTCTTGCCTCCTGACCACGATCATCCCGGCTGACGCTGGCAGCAATGCGCACTACTTCTTCTCATCATAGCGTGTCCCTCCGTGCTACTGAATCTGATGTATGGCCTCCCCGTGGGCCCTGGATGGGATCCTTCAGACCTCATTTGAACATTGAGGCTCTTTTCAAGCTACTTCAAATTGCGACGACCAACGACACGTCAATTGAAGACGCACCGCGGAATAAGGGCAAGAAGCGTGCGAATAACCCACCTGCTCGCGAAACTAGGTCGTCAAAACGCGTGAAAACGTCTTCTGGATCATCTTCGTCTTCAGGCTCGGCAAAATCAAAATCGGCCGAGTCAGAAAATTTTGCCTGGCACCATCACCAGTACCCACAACTTGAGATGTGGAGAAACATGAACAAAGGCCCTGTGCATACTGAGCCTGCATTCGTGGGCATAGGGGTCGCGTCTACCAGAGTCAAGCCCGTACCTGTGATGCAACATGTCTTCCATATTCAGTATACGCGCGATGGGGATGGTGTTCAAGATTGGAATGCTGAGGAAGATAATCTTCTAGAGGTTCTGGGTGCTCTGCAGACATCCGAGCAGAGAACGATTGACCTCGGAGACGTCCATTTAGTTCATTTCAGCGATCGTCTGGTGGTCTCTTCGTGCAAGATCGAGCACCGTCTCTATTGGAGTCTTCTTCTGCCGTTACATGATGATGAGATAGACCTCGCATGGTTTGGTCTCTCGTCGCAGCGTGTTCAGGATGTTATTTTGGCTGCAGTTATCTTGAGGTCTGCAGGTCGCACGAGCATTCATTCCCGCCTCAGAATAGTTATACTTCCCTCGGGTGTGGTCGAAGAGGGTGAGCTGCCATTCCGGCTGGAGGTTGAGGTCAATGTCTCGCTCCAAGTGCCGACCATCTTTGAGGCTTTGCCTTGGAACAAGGGAAAACTCGTCGAGGTTGAAGATGCTCAACGGCGCTTACTCACTTATCTATATCCTTCAGATGCCCAAACGCCCGAGTCGTATGACGGAGCGACGAGCATACCCTTCTTCTACTCTATCCTTCGCCCTGCACCTCAGCTAGCAGCTCCGTATATGCAAGAAGCGATGCAACCAATGGAGCTCCAACCAACTCTGCTTCCTTTCCAGCGTCGCAGCGTCGGGTGGTTACTAGATCGCGAAGGCAAGATGGTTGCCCCTAATGGTGAAGTCGTTCCCAAGCCTCAATCAACTGGATTCTCGTTTTGGGAGAAGGTTCAGGAGGGTAATTTGACGTGGTATCTTAACCGTCTCAGTGGTGCCCTGTCGGATGCTACCCCTGAAGTCTACCCAGCATTAGGAGGTATCCTTGCTGAAGAGCCCGGTCTCGGGAAAACGCTTGAGAGCATCTCCCTCATCCTTTTGAACCCTGCTCCGGAACGAAAGCCTTCAATGACGAGATGGGATCCTGAAGCTCGACTGGAAGTTAAAGCTATCCAGGTAATTTCCTCACCTTCACGATTTCTGGAGTGATATTTGACTATACATATAGACCACGCTTATCGTCACACCACCAGCACTCGCCTCGCAATGGGCCGACGAATTAGCCGCCCATGCACCTTCACTAAAAGTTCTCAAGTACGATGGCTGGTCAAAAGTTGCTGTACCAATCACCCAATCACAAGTCGAAGCAGCCAAACTCGAGCTTCTCAAGAAGAAACGGAAGGGCAAGAGAAGGGCAAAGGGCAAAGGCAAAGCGCTTCTTGGCCAGGACTCAGATGACGATATGGACGTCGATACCCCCGAGTCTTCTTCTACTGCCAGCAAGGAGGTTGAGATACAAGATTGGTGCACGTATGTCAATGGCTTCGATGTGGTGATCACCACGTATACTGTGCTCCGAAGCGACTTTAATGTTGCGCTTGCTGCGCCTGTAAGGCCGCGTCGTGAGGATGTCGTATATTCAAATGTAGAGCGTGCTCGGAGCCCACTCGTTATGGTTGAGTGGTACCGGGTCATCATGGACGAAGTGCAGATGGTTGGTGGCGGCAAGGTTGAGTGAGTGATGTCTCCCTATTCTACAAATGTCTCTCGTTGAAATCTTGCCCGCAGGGATATGGTCTCCCTCATTCCTCGACTCTCATCTTTCGCAGTTTCAGGCACGCCTGCTCGTCACCAGGTCGCCGACCTTATGCATGTACTCAAGTCAGTTGAATTCTACTGCCCTCCAACTTCGAGCTCATGATTGCTTTGAGGTTCCTCCGCGTCGACGATGTAATTGGTTCAGCACGACTTTGGAACCGCCTGACTTCATCAGGGTTCTGCGCGGCTCACTTTGCAGCTCTATTTCAGGAGTACGGTATACGGTACAGAACACAGCCGCCCACTCCTGCGGGCTGCAACTGACTTCTGATTCCAGGACCCTGAAAGCAAACGTCAAAGAAGAGTTGACCATCCCGCAGCAGACACGATATCTCGTCAACATCCACCTTGGCCCCGTAGAGAAGCATGTACGTCATCCAAAATTTCCTGCTTTGAGGCACCGCCACTGACTCGCTTTAGGTATACGACCAAGCTCTTGAAGCTGCGCTTCTGGAACTTGGTTTAGACGCAAGAGGTGTCGCCGGGTCCGAGGGGTGGGAGATAGACAGCACTGTCCTCCGTTCCGCGATCCGCAGGCTCCGTGGCATATGTACCCATCCCCAGGTCGGCCAGCTTCAGCGGCCTGGAGATAAAGTTTTTAAGCCGGGTGCTGTTAAGACGATTGACGATGTGCTTCAGGTAAATGGAAGTGCGCATATTATGATCTTCGGCTGATGAGATGACATGATATAGAACATGAGAGAGACGAATTGGAGGGCGACGATGGATAATCGTAAAGCGAAGGTAACTTCTTCAATACGCGCGTTGAAACCCATTATGTCTGACCTTCATCCCTCTGATAGGTCCAAGCCTCAATCCGCGTCGCTCAGCTCCAAACACACGACGAGAACGACCCAGAGAGATTTCAACGAGCCCTTAATACGCTACTGGAGGCAGAAAGAGATGCCCAATCACTCGTAGATGAAGCTCAGGCTGCATTAGACAAATATGTCGCCAAGAAGCAGCACAAAAAGAACGAGGTTGGAGAAAATGGTGCAGATCAAGTCTCGCAGAAAGCGAAGGGCAAACGGCGTCAGCTCTCCGAGGAAGATGAATCTGATGGGGTCTCAGATAGTGATGACTCCGAAGATGAAGAGGACTTACTCGGAAAAGGAACGAGCGAGCGGGCCAAGAAGCGTGGCGCGCTTCAAAATCGTCTGCGCGAGTGCCGTATCACTCTGCATCGGACAAAGTTCCTCCAGGGAGATATGTATCATGCCCTTGGTGCTGGCGGATCGACGGACGAAGATGCTGCTTATAATGCAGCTGAATCTATCCGACGGGGATTATTGCAAGGTTCGGGATCAATCTCCATTAACAACGTATCACTAGCTTATCTCTCCTTACCTAGGCACGGAAGATGATGCCATTCGTGCTGTGGCTCTGCTTACCTCTGATGCGAATAAGAAGAACATAACTGAGGATGCACTTATGATCGAGACGCCATTCCTGGACGGTTCTGAACTCTTCAGGATATTAAAGAACAATCAGCCTACCAAGGAAGAACTCAAGGCCAAGCCAATCCCTACCAAAGTCACCCTGCACAAACGCGTTTCCGCCTCTATTGACCTAGTATGTCCTTTTCGTCTGCAAGGAGAACGGTTCTCATAGCACGATCCTAGGCGAACGAAGGTAACACGATCGTTGAGCAGGTTCTGAATGATCAATCCGCCCTTCTATGGGAGTGGAGGACACATATAATGACATTACTTACTCAAAGGCTTGCTTCGAGCGAGGATTCACCTGATGGAGAAGAGTACCAGCGTACGCTCGACAACCAAGGGGAAGCGGAGACATATATCAAGTCTTACAGCGCCCTCTTGTCTGACCGTCGTCAGGCCCTCATCAACGAGAGGACGTTGTTGGCTGCGCACGATGTCCGAGAGAAGAAACTCCGTCAAACGAAGGCAGCTACGAACGCCCTTACGGCCGCTCTTCTCGATCTATCCAACAATACCAATGAAGACGCGACAGAGCTCCAGCCAGAACATGAAGTATTGCAAACCCAGCTGTTGCAAAAACGCAAAGACCTTTTGAAGTTACTGGAGAAAAGGAGTATCAAAAGCGTATACCTCATTTGAATCATTTGCTGGTTTCAAGCTCATACGACATCGTACAGGTGTTGGTCGACCTTAATGCTGCTGCTACGCGTATTGCTAAGGATACGGACCCAGAGAAGGCTGCGATTAAGGAGCTCGTTGCTCAACTACGTCAGCTCTTGAAAGATGAAAGTACGTTGGTTGCACTGGGAATTGACATTCTGGATGTTGACGTTGCTTGTTCAGCCGCTGTTATGGACAAACTCGATGCCGATCTGTTGCTGATCCAAAAAGCTTTCAACCAGAGGATTCTCTACTTCCGTCAGCTCCAAGAAATATCTGATACAGTCGCCGAGGTAGAGTGGGAGGGTACTGTTCTAGATGCTCTTGTCCTAGCCACCGCGGAGAGGGACGGATTAGACACTGAGATCAACAAGAGCCGGGCTCGGCATCGGTATCTGGAGAACCTCGCTAAGAAGAAGGACGATGGTTTGCTCGATGAAGATGACGAGTGTTGTATCCTCTGTAGATGTGAATTCATCCGCGGTTTCATCACCCAATGGTCAGTGTTGGCGCCTTCAGCAAGATGTTTTATCGGCTGATCAGTCTTACATAGCGCCCACGTCTTCTGCGAGGTAGGGGGGAATTACATACGTATATTTGTAACTAACAAGATGTACAGGGATGCATGAAAGCGTGGCTTATGCGAAAGGAAGGCAAAACTTGCCCGGTCTGCCGGTATGAATAATCTGTGTTTGTTGTTCGTGCCCTGACTCTTCTCTTGTAGAGTTCCTGTTGATCCTGACACCATCCAACGTTTTACTGTGAAGACCGAAGAACCCGAGGTCCCAAAACCAGTACATCAAACAAACGGAGAGCCAGTTCCCAAATCACGACGACAAATATCATATAACATGATAGGGGCGTCTCAGTCATCCTCAACAGCTGACAGATTTTCCTAACCTTGTTTGATTTCTAGATCCCAGACTCTTTAGCGAGATCAATTCTATGGAGTCCTTTGGCGATTATGGGAGCAAGATACAAACTCTTGTTCGTCATCTGCTCTACCTCAAAAATACCGATCCCGATGCAAAGAGCATAGTTTTTTCGGCTTGGGCAGACTCTTTGTTCAGTCAGTCCAAATCATTCCCGTTGTCTTGATGCCGTCCTAACATCACCTTATCAGTCATGGAACGAGCACTGACTTCCAATGGTACCAAGTGAACACTGATTTTTGCCAAGAACTTGACTAACGAGTGATGGAACAGGAATACGATGTCTGCGAATTGATCAAAAGAGCAAAGGTGAGAGTGCTGCCAAGCGATTCAAGAGCGATCCAGAAATTCTGGTCTTGCTTCTGCATGGGTCAGTTCTTACATAATTCCATACCTTGGACTTGAATCGATGCGACTTTCCGCCTATAGCGAAAGGGAAAATGCTGGCCTCAACATTACATGTGCCTCTCGTGTCTTCTTGCTTGAAAGTGTTGTTCATCACGGATTTGAAATCCAAGGTCCGTTAAGCTCCAGCGCCCCCCCAGAATTGTTCTCACTATCTCGTGGTCTATAGCAATTGCTCGTATAGATCGAATGGGTCAAACTCGACCAACGGAAGGTGAGCTATGATTGTCATTTGCGGCGGCAGCTTTGCTCAAAGTTTGATCAACAGTGTTCTGCTATTATGCAGAAGGTTCGTCTATTACTGATATAGGATGTTCGATCAAGTCCGATATCTTCCACAGATACGGTCGAGCGTAATATATTGGATCTTGCTGCGCGCCAAGGGTTATCATTGTATACAAAAGAGAATTCCGCGGGTACCTTGAACGTTGCGGCGTTATCTACGGATGCGGACTCAAAGATTGCTGACACGCCCAAGAAGCTGAAGAAAAAGATTCAGAAGGGAGACTTTATCTCCAAGTACGCTACTGCCACCTACCCGCTATTATCATCACATTTTTAACGCGCTTTGTAGAACGGATGATATGCTTGCCATTCTCTTCCCACACATGTACGAGGAGCTCGAGTTTCTGGTCCCCGAGGATACAGAAATGGAGAATCCAAGTGCATCACAGACTAATCCTTTCGTCTCTGACCCATTACAGACTGCTCACGGAGGACAAAATGCGATCGCTGGCCCATCTAGACTAAAATAGCGTCTAGCTACCTCATAGGTAACCTTCTTAATTAGACTTTCTATCCTGACTCGCCATAAACGGGGGAGATGTTTGTATCAATTCTCCGAAAAATTCTTGAATTCGTAAAGAACCGCATGTAGATTGTTGTATGTTAGTACACCGAAGCTAAGTTATCTCGATTTTCACTGATTACATGCGGGACAGTAACCTAAAATGTGGCCATTTCAAAAGTAAGACATACTTACGACGAAGCTGTGGAATTTTTACATGACGGAGATGGAGGTTTTACGAAGTGGTTCGCCATTGAAATCAGGAAAGCTGGTGTCCTGACGCTGATCATGATTGATAAGTTCGACAGCCATAAAAAGTACTGCTTTCACGTACAGGAGACTCGCTGATGTTCCCGTTCTTCTCAAGAGACTCGCTGAGCTTGTTCATCTCGTGGCACTTGCATCCTTTGCAGTGGATGCTAGGGCTTCTGACTAACTGTGAATCTGGAATGATACTCTTCCGCTTGCCTTCCGGGACGTCATCCTCGGCAATGCCATCGATCGACTGGGGACCATGACTGAGATCATGGATAGCTTCCTCAATTGGAATGCTGGTGTGAGTGCGGTGGTTGTCCGTGGCTTAGGAAACGTCAACGAAAGGTGCAACGGCAAAAATACGCTACGGCTTACTCTCTTTCTCGAAGACCGGTTGAATAATATGATGGATGTGGTGATGGACTTTTTCCTTGATGATTGATCCTTTGTCAACAATGAAGTGTTCGGGTTCCAAGTATTCCTGTTACAAGAAAATGCATAAATGGTCAGTGCAACCTGAAGTCAAAATGATACCTTGGTATTCTCGTGTTGCATAACTTGAGCATCAAGAGCTTTCGAGTCGTCTGCGTTGTTGACATGCCGTTCGAAGACAGTTGTAGACGGATGCATCTTATGGATAAATGAGATCAAGGGATTACTGCGAAGACATTGGACGTACCTTCTCATGATGCTTTTCTTCCAAGACCTCTCGGACAATTACAGGTTGGGTGTGATGTTGAATATGATGGACTGATTGTTGATAAAGTTAGAAAAGAAAACTAGAAGATTGTGCCGTACTGTGGCGGTCATGAATAATCTGACGAGTAACCTCCTCAACCTCGACACGGTGGACGCGCTCGTGAATGACGGCTAGAAAAGGCGTACATGTATCTTGAGCAGAGGCATAGGCATGAGGTGCTGGACTTACGTTCCAACTGATGCGTCGTATTGATGATCTCCGATGTGGGCGCATACTCGTCAGAGGGCTGCATATGGCCGTCTGTACGCGGATAAATCCCTGTACACCAGGTGCAAGGTCCCTCAGCGATCGACATAAGTAAGAAGCTGCTAAAGACCACTATACCCTTTATGTTGTGCGTAAAGTCGAGGTCATCATGTTCAACACCGTTCTCATCAATGTACGGCTGGACACTAGTATATTGTAAGATGGGAGGTAAACCGTTGGGGGAATAAGTGCCCTGAATCGTGTAACCTTGAAAATGATTCGATTAATTGGGCGCGTATTTCCCACCCAGAGGACAACCATACCGTCAGGGTTCATGCATTGATCTGTCTTCCTGGTGTTGTACATCGTGGCAGCAGTGCCATATCCCGGAATGTTTTCATTTCTGCTGTGAGCTGATCATCAAATAAAGTGATTGGGTGGTTCATGGTCAATGAGCCTTTCACAACCTACCGAGACTGGGCTTGAGAATTGAAGGTGACGCCGGAGAGGTCGAGACCCCATCGATTTGGATCTTACCATCGGCTACGAACAAAGCGGATGAATTCAACTATGAAGAAAATTACTGAGCTATTTACCGACGTCCGGTCCAGTTTCGGTGACAGGACTCTCGACTGCAGCACCTGCTTTCTCTGCACTAGTTTTGGATTCTGACACATGAATCAATCTCATAGGCAGCAGAAACAACAGATGGTGCTGACGACTCACTTCGGCGCCTCTTTGAGATGGCAGCAGCCCCAGCCGAACCCAGTGCGATGCCCAAACCGCCGAGACCTTTGGCAGCTTTGAATGCAGAAGTCGCCATGCCTCCACCAGGAATGTGTCCAACAGCACTCTCAATAGTTGACGTTGGGATGGTATCACGAATCTGTCCGAATGCTGTTGACGCAGCATGGCCTACAGACTCTGGAGCAGGAGGAGTAGATTCTGACGGCACTTCTGGAACACCCGGAGGCTTCACCCCCGTTGAGTTTTTCTTCAGAGCGCTTGTGGACCCTATAGCATTGAGGATGGTGTCATTCTTGGCTACCAAGTTAAAAATCTAACAGCAACAACGCACCCATAGCTTAAGGACTGGAGAAAGAGTGATCAGTTTGTCTCGACGGGAAGGAACGGAAATTGATATGGTTATCTATTGGTTGGAGCTGGTTTGAGACAAATGCAAAGATTATGTGAATTGACGACATAATATCGATCGCATATGCATACGACCATCATTATTATCACGAAAAAAGATCCAAGCTCTTACCACGAGTACCACGTACTATTTATGGACAGGCCGGTTGGCGGTTACAGCTGATTTTGCGATTTCCAAAAAATTCTAGAGCGCTGAGTCCCATTTGCCTTGGGTATCACTAGGCTACCAACTGGAAGCTTTTCAGATTTCGGAAAATATCATGATTCAAAACAAGTTGGTGAAAGAGAAAGAAGAGTCTCTGGCAAGGTCGGATGACTCGGGAGCCCACGTTCGACTGGCAAACCAAAGCGTCACGGTCCGTCGTGATAATCACGATAGAGGATGATGGGCTCGATCAAAATAGGATCACGCGATGTTGATTGATCAAGGAGCAGGCAAATAATGTACCTCCGCGAAGCACACAGTTCA
>JAGGAW010000165.1:4293-14927 GCA_017657375.1 Termitomyces sp. T27 | reverse complement strand
TATGTCTTTTTAAGGGTTTTTTCGAGGTTTCCAACCAATGGGAGTGCTAGAAATAGGGGGACAAATACATACAAAGAGTGTACCAAAGACGCCACGAGACTTTCGGGTATAGATACTCGTCTTGACATCCTCGTAACCCCAGTGATTCTGAATTCTGAGCAAGGCGCGTCCATTCAATCCATTCGCTACTCAACAACTTTCTTGGTGTCTATCAAAAATGTATCTCAATCTCGAGCTTCCAGGTGAAATCGAAACTCGTCAACTTCTCCGCCAGGACAAGGATGCAGCCGAGAACGACTACCAAGTCACCTTGACAGACGTCACTTTCCTCAAGAAGAGGACTGAGAACAACTATCAGATTCTCAAGGCCAAAATGGCAGGGCAGAATGTTGTTGTTAAGTTCACCTATGAAGATGAAATTGCCATTCCTCGCCTCGAACAAGAGTCCCGGATTTATGTTGACTACTTGAAGCCACTCTGGGGTATTCATGTACCAAAGTTCTATGGTTTCTACTTGTACGACCCTTCAGACTTGAACGAACTGTCTTGTGCATGTATGATCCTTCAATATTGTGGGGAACCTGCCGTTTCCAATTTATCGCAGCTGAAGGATTACCGAGGTCGTGATTGTGGTCCGAAGCAATTCAGGTAAGAGTGTTCGAAAATCCGGGATGGAAGCACTTGACAAGGTCATTTGATACAGAAACGACATCATGGATATTGTCTTTCGCTTGCATTCACCTGAGATAGGGCTTGAGCATGATGCATTGAAAGCTTCTCACATCTTGGATTTTGAAGGAAAGCCATTCCTCATAGACTTTGCAGGTGCAGAAGATCATGAGTGTATGGCATGGGAAGAAGAAGAAAAGCTGACAAGGGAGGTGTTGCCCGCGAAAGAAGGAGAAATTCTGCAACCTCTTGGACCTGATAGTGTGTCATGTTATGAATTGTGGATCTTTCTTGAGTCCCTCGACTACTGCATTCCAAGTATGTGCATTGTCAGAGAGATGTGGGCATGAGTGACTTCATATCTTTCATTACGACAGGAATTATTCGATTTTACGGAGCAAGGATCATCTGCAAGAATGTAACTTCGGCAGCCTATCTCTACAAGGAGGCAATTAGAAGCTGGCCCAGATTCAAATCTGAAGAAGAGATGTGGAACGACTCTGTTCAGCACTGGCGACGTATTCATTCCAGTTGGAAGAAATACCATCCAGACACGAATGTTGAGCCTCCTCTCGGCATTGTCGATTTCCAAGAGTATTTGGAAAATGTTTGTTAATGATCGAGATCTCTTCAATTATGCAATAATATATGTATACTAGTTTTCAAGAGCGTTCATACATAGTATCATTGCATGTCCATCAAACATACAAGTAAGGGTGTTGCAATATAAGAAAAGCAAAGAATGAGGAAGCTTGTCAGTGAAAAATGCAAAAAAAAGTAAAGGCTATATAAGAAACGAGTCACGACGCACACTCGGGGATCCGGAAGGCTTCAACGCTATCCTTCTTCCGCCTCCCCTCGTTCTCGAACCTGCACTGATCCTCGATGGATCGTCTACGCCTGCGATACGTTGGTCGTCCACTTCTAAACATTCCTGCAGATTCCAGACCGAGACATCCTGAGTCCTCATCCTCGGATACGTCCTCATCCACTTGACATTTTACCTCCTTAAAATATCTCGCTCACGCCCTTTTAAGATTCGAATCATTCCTAGCTCTAGTGCTCAGCATAGCGATTGCATTCACCCTGGGCATCCTTACCGATCCCATTACACTTGCAGCACCCAGTCAGATTCAACAAACCCTTCCGTCTCGCCCATACCATGCTCCTCTACCCGCACCTCACCACTCTCACCCTCGCCTCATCTCTCCCAGACATTCGGATTGGGACATTTTCGAGTTTTCGTATCCTCAGTTTGATAATGTCGCTTGCACCCACACCAGAATAACATCGTCAACATATTCATGCGAGGTTCCCGAAAGCGTAGAACGGTTTTGCTCGTGCTTAATCGCGAATCGGAATCAAACAAAGTCTCTAAGAGGCGCGCGGATGTTACGGACCTGAACATTCAGTCATACCCATTATCCCCTCTCAAGGCAAAGGTGAACTCTTCCTGCGCATCTGCACGCCCATCTTCGTCAGGGAATATGGGGGGAAGTGAGGCGGGCGAGTGTACATGGTATTAGGTGAGGCGGAAGTGCTGGCGAGTAAGTAATTCGGAATATGACGGATAATTATTAGTACTGGTGGAAGGGGCCCAGGAGAAGGTACAGGCATTTTGAGAAGTGTTTGGTATGGATGTACCACTTCAAATGGATCAGCTCAACATGCGTCTTCGGATTCTGCCGAACATACAATATTATTCTCTCTGAATTCAGAGTCAATGTAGGCTGCAAGTTATTTCGTGTCCATTCCCATTCACTACACCCATATCACCAACAATTTCTCAGTGATCAAAATCTTTTTGCCGTCGTCTTCTATCGAAAATGTTTCTGAGTCTCAGGCTTCCAGACGGAAGTGAAGTTCATCGGCTTTTCCGCCAGGACAAGGGCGCTGTCGACAACGACTCCCAAGTTACCTTGACGGACGTCACCCTCCTTAAGAAGACCGAGAACAACTACCAAATCCTCAGGGCCAAAATGTCCGGGCAGGATGTTATTGTCAAGTTTACCTATGAAGATCAAACTGCAATTTCCCTCCTCGAACATGAGTCGCAGATTTATATTTGCTACTTGAAACCACTCTGGGGTATACATGTACCAAAGTTTTATGGTTTCTACTGGCAGGCCCCTTCGAAGCCAAGTGAATCGTCTTGTGCATGTATGATCCTTCAATATTGTGGGGAACCCGCCGTCTCCGATTTATCGCAGCTGAAGGATTACCGCGGTCGTGATTATGGTATCAAACAATTCAGGTAAAAGTATCCCACTCGATACACGGAAAATGTTTGACAAGTGTATTTGGTACAGAAATGACACCATGGATATTGTCTTTCGCTTGCATTCGCCTAAGATAAGGCTTATGCATGGTACATTAAACGCCTCTCACATCTTGGATTTCGGAGGAAAACCGTTTCTCATTGACTTTGCAGCTGCAGAGCGTCACAAGTGTTTGGCATGGAAAGGAGTAAGAAAACTGACAAGGGAGGTATTACCCGCGAAAGAAGGGGAGATTCTGCAACGAATTGGAGCCGAAAGTGTAAGATGTTATGAGTTGTGGACCTTTCTCGAGTCCCTCGACTACTGCGTTCCCAGTACGTGCATGGTCTCCATAGTCCAGATGCAAGCATAAATGACTCGGACTTCTATCATGACAGGGACAGTCGAATTTTATGGACACAAAATTGCCTGCGAAAACGTAACTTCGGCGGCCTTTCTATATCAGCGAGCAATTAGAGTATGGCCCAGATTCAAATCTGAAGAAGAGATATGGAATGACTCCGTTATAGAGTGGCGACTTATTCATTCGAAGTGGAAAAAATACCATCCAAATGCAGCTGTTGAGCCTCCTCTTGGCATTGTCGATTTCCAAGAGTATCTGGAGACTGGTTGTTCATATTAAGATGCCCTCAACACATGTATCAAACATAATTTTCGGAAATAGCATCATTTTCTGTTCATCGCGACCTGCTCATTGAGACCGCCCCTGTGCCACGCATAGCACAGATTCTTTAGGAAGAAGTTGTATCCCCTATTTTGGTGGATATCATATTACGCCAACGGATACAAGGAAGCTGATTATGTTTATACAGTTGGACCCGTCTCTCATTCAGGCTGCTTGTCTCGATCGGTGATTTCAGTAGGCCAATCTTTCTGTACCTTTTTCAAACTTCTAGAAGAAAACCTGTTCAGTTGTTACTTAGACATCCGCCGGTATCGTCAATTTCACATCCGTATCGACAACCTGGAGCTCCGCGGAGAGCATGCACTTGGACGGCGAACCCTTCATATAAATGCAATTTCAGAGGTTGGTTAAGGAAGCATACGTTCTGCCATCTCGGAGGTGTGACCAGACATGCCTTCACTTTCTCTTCGAGAACTTTTTAGCATAAGCGGGAATAAACAGTCTCTAAAATCTCAGTCTTGCGTGTCCAACAAAATTCACTTTCATGATTACTCATGTGACAAGTCAGAAGAAGAGAGCTCGGGAGATGAGGGAACAAACTTAAGAGAGGAAGGAAACAAACGGGCTGATCATGAAGACTCAAGCTTCGGTATAAAAATAACGGGTCCGTGCACATGCCGAAACGTTAACATGAGACCACCTGCATATACGCACGGTACAGATTACTTTTCTCATCAAGCCGTACGATATGTGACACGATTTGTTTCATCCTACTCATACACGAAGGATCGATATTTGTGCCTGTACAGTGGAAACAATGACTCCAATACAGGCTAGTTCAAGATGAATAATGAAATCCTGAAAGTTCTGTTTGACGAAATAAGTATACAACGCACCTTCTTGTGGAAGACGGGCTTAGTCTGACCACCATAACCTGACTACTCGCGATTGTAACGGCGCTTTCCTTGCGAGAAGAGAGTCCTTGCCCTTCTTGTATCATGTCACCTTATGGGGGCCAAATGCAGATCAACCACAAATTCGAGCCTTATGGTTACAGGAGACGTACGTATGCTTTTTGCAGATCTTGCCCTTGCAGTCTGAGGAAGAACGCTCGTCCATCGGTCATCCAATTATTCTTGCGTTGATGCTTACAGGTCCGGCGAGTCCTAAAGGCGACCAAAGCATCAGCATTAAAGACCATAGGTTTACCAACAGGACAAACGTACTTGGGGGTGTTGACCATTTTGTTGACGACGACGACAACAGCCACTTCAGGCGTAGATGAATTTGTGTTGTGCGCCTGCATGCCCATGGTTCTTCAGGGCATATGAGGAGCCGGTGGTAAAACACGAGGTGGGCGAGCGGGTGTATGGGAGTCGGCAGGTGTGACGGGTCATCAATGAGTTGGTGTAGTCATCTGCGCCGGAGAAAGGGCTGAGTAGAGGGTTAGTAGAGGGCATTGGGGAAAGGGAGGTACGGAGGGAGCTCAAGCGGCCACAAGGGCGTAACTGTGTCTCCCATCGTCGAGCGTCAACAGGGACGTCGGGTTCTGCCGATATTATTCAACCCCAGTGAATTCCGAGCAAGGCGCGTCCATTTCCATTCACTGCTGAACGTCTTTCTTGGTGTTCAGAATCTTTCTGCTGTTGTCTATTATCAAAATGTATCTCAATCTCGAACTTCCAGGTGAAACCGAAATCCATCAACTTCTCCGCCAGGACAAGGACCCAGATGCGAACAACTACGATGTCACCTTGACAGACGTCACCTTCCTCAAGAAGACTGAGAACGATTTCCAGATTCTCAAAGCGAAAATATCTGAGCAGGATGTTATTGTAAAGTTCACCTATGAAGATGAAATTGCAATTCCTCGCCTCGAACAAGAGTCACGAATCTATGTTGATTACTTGAAGCCACTCTGGGGTATTCATGTACCATGGTTCTATGGTTTCTATCTATACAATCCTTTGGATTCGGATGAACTGTCTTGTGCATGCATGATCCTTCAATATTGTGGGGAACCTGCCGTTTCCGATCTATCGCAGCTGAAGGATTACCGAGGTCGTGATCATGATTGTGGAACTAAACAATTCAGGTAAGAGTGACCAAAAATATGGGATGGAAGCATTTGACAAGATCATTCGATACAGAAACGATATCATGGATATTGTCTTTCGCTTGCATTCACCTGAGATAGGGCTTGAGCATGATGCATTGAACGCTTCTCACATCTTGGATTTCAAAGGGAAACCATTCCTCATAGACTTCGCAGGTGCAGAAGATCATGAGTGTATGGCATGGGAAGAAGAAAAGCTCACAAGGGAGGTGTTGCCCGCGAAAGAAGGAGAAATTCTGCAACCTCTTGGACCTGCTAGCGTGAGATGTTATGAGTTGTGGATCTTTCTCGAGTCCCTCAACTATTGTATTCCAAGTACGTACATTGTCGGCGAGATGCGAGCATGAGTAACTTGATGTCTTCCATTATTACAGAAATCATTGAATTTCACGGAGGATGGATCGCCTGCGAGAATGTAACTTCAGCACCCTATCTCTACAAGCGAGCAATCAGAAGTTGGCCCAGATTCAATTCCGAAGAACGGATGTGGAATGATTCTGTTATGGAGTGGCGACGTATTCATTCCAACTGGAAGAAATACCATCCAGACACAGTTGTCGAGCCTCCTCTTGGCATTGTCGATTTCCAAGAGTATTTGAAGAATGGTTGTTAATAATTGAGATCTCTTTAACTTAGGTATACGTAGTTTCAAGAGCTTTTACACATGATATGATTGCATCAAACATGTTCGCAGATTTCTGTTGACAACGTGCTCATGGGACTGCCTGCACTTGGCATAGATTGGAAGCTATACCGTGTCCCACTGACTCGCTGTATGATATAGTTGTATCCAACTCGAGAATAACTTGAAGTTGGGGCATGTTGAGACAAACGACGCACACGTGCACTCCCGGAGCCCTTGTACTCATACTACTCAAACCCACAGTAATCCTCCTTCAGATGGATCCCCTACGCCTTCCATGCGCTGAACACCCACTTCTATACACTCATGCAGATGACAAACTCCACAGGCATCCTGAGCCCCTCATCCTCGAATACGTCCTCATGCACTTAACATTTTACCTCTTCATATCCCGCTCGTGCGCTTTGGGTTTGAGTTACTCCTAGCTCTATTGATTATCATAGTGATTGCATTTGCTCTGGCATCCCATCCGATCCCATTGGACTTACAGCGGACAGTCGGATCGACAAACCCCACCATCTCGCCGATACCGCGTTGCTTTACCTCCTCACCACTGTTCCTCCCAGGCATTCAGATTGGGATGTTTTCGAGTTGACATATCCTCCATTCGATGCTCGCACCGTTGAGTTTGCACCAGACCAGAATGCAGAATAACATCATCAGCATAACCATACGCAGTTTCCGAAAGCGTAGAACATCCACAATCGCAAATCGGAATCAAACAAAGCCTCTGGGAGCCGCGCGGATGTTATGGACCCGAAATCCACACCCATACCCATTGTTCCCTCGCCGGGCAAAGATCAGCTCTTCCTGCGCATCTGCACGCCCATCCTCATCAGGAAATATGGGAAGTTGGCAGGGATGTGAGGTGGGCGAGAGAGTACATGATAATAGGTGAGGCGGAAGCGCTGGCGAGAAAGTATGATGGGTGATTGATGGTTGCAGTACTTGGGGAGGGGGCTCAGGAGAAGGTACAGGCATTTGTATTGAAGAAGTGTTTAGTATGGAGAGGAAAGTAGGAGTTCAGATGGACCAGCCTGAGCTGCAGGAGCCGTCACTTGAGTACTGAGTACTGAGTACTGAAGTCACTCATGAACATGCGTCTTCGGATTCTGCCGAACATACTATTCTCTCTGAATTCGAAGTCAACTTCTCGATATTATGCAGGCTGCAAGTCTCGTGTCCATTCCCATTCACTACACCACAATTTCTTAGTGACCAGAATCTTTTTGCCGTCATCTTCCATCAAAAATGTCTCTGAGTCTCGGGCTTCCAAACGAAACTGAAATTCATCGGCTTCTTCGCTTGGACAAGGACGCTGTCGACAATGACCGCCAAGTCACCTTGACGGACGTCACCTTCCTCAAGAAGACGGAGAACAACTACCGGATTCTTAGGGCCAGAATGTCTGGGCAGGATGTTATTGTCAAGTTCACCTATGAAGATAGAATTGCAATCCCCTGCCTCGAAGAAGAGGCGCGAATTTATGTTGACTACTTGAAGCCACTCTGGGGTATACATGTACCAAAGTTTTATGGTTTCTACTGGCAGGCCCCTTCGAAGCCAAGCGAATTGTCTTGTGCATGTATGATCCTTCAATATTGTGGGGAACCCGCCGTCTCCGATTTATTCCAGCTGAAGGATTACCGTAGTCGTGATTATGGTATTCAACAATTCAGGTAAAAGTATCGACTTGATGCGTGGAAAGGGTTTGACGAAGTTACTAAGTACAGAAATGATACTATGGATATCGTCTTTCGCTTGCATTCGCCTAAGATGAGGGTTATGCATGGCACATTGACTGCCTCTCATATCCTGGATTTCGGAGGAAAACCGTTTCTCATCGACTTTGCAGCTGGAGGGCGTCACAAATGTTTGGCGTGGAGAGGAGTCAGCAATTTGATGAGGGAGATATCACCCGCGAACGAAGCAGAGATTCTGCAACGCATTGGAGCCGAAAGTTCGAGATGTGATGAGTTGTGGGCCTTTCTCGAGTCCATCGACTACTGCGTTCCCAGTACGTGCATTACTCTTCATAGTCCAGATGCGAGCATGAACGACTTCTGTCATGACAGGGACACTTGAATTTTACGGACAAGAAATTGCCTTCGGAAGTATAACTTCGGCAGCCTCTCTCTTTGAGCGAGCAATTATAGCATGGCCCAGGTTCAAATCTGAAGAAGGGATCTGGAATGACTCCGTTGCTGAATGGCGACGTATTCGTTCCAACTGGAAGAGACACCATCCAGATGCAACTATTGAGCCTCCTCTTGGGATTGTCGATTTCCAAGAGTATTTGGAGTCTGATTGTTAATATTGATGTGCCCTCCAGACATGTATCAAACATAATCTAAATTAGCATCTGAATCATTTTCTGTTCATTACGATCTGCTCGCCTCTGTGTCATGCATAGCACATAGGTTCTGGAAGAAGCTGACACCCTCAACAAACACAAGCTACGATGGTATTCCCTACTCGTACGGATATCATATAACATCAGTAGATGCCCGGGGAAGCTGTAGAAGCTGACTGTTTGCATAGTTCAACCCATCGCTCATTTGAACTGCTCGCCTCGATCGGTGATTTTAGCAGGGCCAATCTTTCTATATGTACCAGCTTCTTTTCAACTTCTAGAACCAAACTTATTGATACTTCCTCCGCCACCAGTGTCATCAACAATTACACGAACGTATCGAAAGCCCGGAGCCCGCGGAGAGCATCTACCTGGACGGCCAACCCTTCACACAAACGCGACTTCAGAGGTTAGTTTGAAGGAGGAAACATATGTTCTGCCATCTGACTCGGAAGTGTGACCGGATACGCCTTCACTTTCTCTTCAAGAACTTTTTAGCATAGGTGTGGGCAGAGGTGTTTTTTTTACAATCTGAGCCTTGCATGTCCAACACAATTCATTCTCATGATTATTTAGGTAACAAGTCAGAAGAGGAGAGCTCGGAAGGTGAGGGAACGAACTCAGAAGGGGAAGGAAACGAACCGGTTGATCACGATGCATGAAGACTCAAGCTTCAGGATGACAATAAATTATCACAGGGCCGAAACGCCAACATAAGATTACTGCACATACGCACAGCACAGATTGCTTGTCCTAACCAAATCGTATGATATGTGTCACGATTTGTCCCATCCTACTCATACACGAAGGATTGATATTTGTACCTGACATTGGAATCAATGACTTCAACACAGGCTAGTTCAAGATGAAAAACGAAATCCTGAAAGTTCTGTTTGACGAAATAAGTTCACCATCCCAATACCGAACGGGTGGCATCACGGAATGAATACCGTTCGATAGCGTACAAAGGCAGTCATAATTTTGGGGAAGCCTTAAGGGTGGAGAAGAGAGCTGCTCCTCTTGCAAGAGCACCAGATTGCGGGATGGCAGCAGTCGCACCAGCATCGACAGGTAAGAATACTCCTGTGATCCAGCGTGCATCATCGCTTGCTAGGAATCGCACAGCAGCGCCTATATCCCATCCATTTCCTTCTGTCTGGAGGAGGCTGCGTTTGCGCCGTGCTTCGCGAACGTCATCGGGCATCCCACGACCATACATCATCGGCGTATAGACCATCCCTAAAGAAAATCAGTAACACGCGATAGACTGAACGATTGAACGTACCGGGACAAACACAATTGACCCTGATGCCCATGGGTGCATGATGGGTCGCCATCGCTCTTGTCATGTTGACGATTGCGCCTTTGCTTGTTGGGTACAGCAACATCGGAGTTCCCCCCAGTAACCCTGCAACGCTTGCAATATTCACGATTGCACCTCGTCCACTGACAGTCCCACGCTGGTTCTTTTCCATTGCAGGGACGGCATACTTTGTCATGAGCATCATACTCGTGATATTGATCTCCAAACCTCGTGTCCACTGCTCGGGTTCAACATCAACAGCGGTACCTTTTGGACCGCCGACGCCGACGTTGTTCACCAAGATATCCAGTCGTCCAAAGCGCTTCAGGGCCTCGTTTACGGTCTGTTCACAGTCCACTGCTTTTGTTACGTCTGCCTGGACTGCAACGGCAACACCAGGCCCGAATTCGGACGTAATCATGGAGACGGTTCTGTTGGCCCAGTCGAGATTAATGTCTGCACAGACGACACGGGCACCAGCTTCCGCTAGTAAAATTGCGGCGGCTCGTCCATTTCCGATTCCAGATGACTGTGACCCAGCGCCAGTAACGATAGCGACACGCCCTGCGAGCGAGCGGGAGGGCCGTGGGGGGTTGAGATGGTCAGGAGGGTATGCGATTTCGTCGTTGGACATGGTGTGTGGGTG
>JAGGAW010000163.1:0-15063 GCA_017657375.1 Termitomyces sp. T27 | reverse complement strand
C
Organism: Termitomyces sp. T27; assembly: GCA_017657375.1. Taxonomy (NCBI): domain Eukaryota; kingdom Fungi; phylum Basidiomycota; class Agaricomycetes; order Agaricales; family Lyophyllaceae; genus Termitomyces; species Termitomyces sp. T27. The sequence goes on along the minus strand of JAGGAW010000163.1, from coordinate 15,062 downwards.
CTCTCAGCATGCTATGATCCAGAACCTTATCACACTTCCATCTTCTCTGGTGAACAGTGGGTTCATGATCTATTGGAGGGCCATCGAGACCAAGCAAATGACAACCTGGGAGTTCAGGCACATGTATTTCAACAGTTGAAGATGGAATTGAATAGATTTGGTGGCTTGAGACTATGCCATCATCTTGGGTTGAATGAGCAGATTGGGACATTCCTATATCAGCTTACCACCAATCTTTCTGTGTGAAAATTGGCTGAGTGGTTCCAAAGAAGTAATGAAACAATATCATGGTTGGCTTGGGGTATATCTTATAGTAGATCCTCTTCTGATAGAATTTTTCACAGCTCATTTCATGCAGTTCTCTGCAATATTATCTCCTCAGTTCCGAACCTGATATCTTCATCTTCTAAACTCAGGCCTGGTTCCATGCAAGATCCATGAGAATTCAAAATTCTATCCCTTTTCCAAAGATGCACTAGGGGCAATTAATGGGACCCATCTATATGCTCAGCCACCTACTGACATTCAGGCTTGCTTTTGTAATCATGACGGCAATCTTTCCTGGAATGTCCTGGCTGCCTCAGACTTTGAAATGTTCTTTGTCTTTGTCATGACAGGCTGAGAAGGAAGTGCATCAGACAGCTTTCACTATCAACAAGCACTCTCAGCAAGTTGAGATATTCCAGAGGGCAAGTATTATCTGACTGATGCAGGATTTGCTAGTTGTTGTGGCTTGGTAAATGGGAAAGAGGCAATAAATGGTATGTGGCTTCCTTCATACTAAAGAACTCAATCTTACCCATTGTTTACAGGCCACAGAATAAAGAAGAACTATTCAATCTTCATCATTCCCAGATGTGCAATGTCATTGAGTAGATCTTTGGAGTTGTTAAGCACAAGTTCAAGATGTGCCATCCCTCTTGCAATTTCAGTTCTTCTTAATTTTATCCATGTGCATGATTCAACAACTTTTTAAGCTGATGTGACCAGCTATATCTGACAAGAGCAATCCTCTCAAAGATCTGCATCTCAGAGGACTCAAGAGTTTTCATCAGTGGGCATAACTGATGAAGAGAGTGAAGAGGCAGATCAGAGATGTGATGATATTCCAGAAGCAATGTGGGTACAATATCAGGAGGAGCTTGCCCATAGAGCATAAATAGTATTGTAGTAATAAAGCACAAAATTGCTACTTCTTCTCTGAACGAACATGGTCACATTCATCCTCCAACCACAATGTATGTGCCTCCTTTATCCCAGGAATATTGATATCAAAACTCAAATACTCATGTGCTAGCTCTGGGTTCCCTCAGAAAACCTTGCAAGCAGTGGCAATAGAGTATGGAGACAGTCCTTCTTCTTGACATACAATCTGAAATGCACAATCCTTCTTAGGAGTAGCAGTGCTAGTAGCAGGTGTACCATCTAAAGCAATAGAGGAGACAAGAGCATTCACTGATTCTGCTAGTGAGCTAAGTGCATGAGCACCTAAAGAACAAGAGTGTTTTAGAGCAGGTGTGATGGGTGTGGGTGTGAGTGTCACAGAAGGTGAATGACAACACTTCCTCTCAGCATATAAAATCAATCAGGAGAAGAACATCTGAAAAAGATAAAAAAAGATACATACAGTGGTTTCAGTGTCACTATCATCACTCTCATTCAAGGACAAAGAAGAGTCAGATTTGTCCTCTAATAGAGCAATATCCACAGGATCTACAGCCTGAGAAGGGATAGGAAGTGCATCTGAAGATAATGCTGAAGATAGCACAAATTCTCCTGTGGCCACAGTATCTCCAATAATACTGCTGATCTCATCATACAACAGAAATGGTTTCTTCCTCAAGGACTTTGCTTTAGGATGGCCCTAAATACCAAAATGTAAATGGAAGAAACAATGAGTTGGTAAGTAGTATATATTCACTTCAAGATAGCAGTCCCACACATCTGGCTTGGCAGTCACCACCTTCTTTTCATCATCCCATCTGAAGCCTGATAGAGATCTCAGATCCTTCACAATCTTATGCTGCTTCTTGAGACAACTCCAGTATGATTACATGATCTAGCATAGTGGAGAATCTGACAATCAATCAAGCAAGTTACGAGGATGTTAAGATGAGTTTATTTATGCCTAATTCCTTACCATTGCACATCTCATCTTTTGTACTTGTTTGCTCCTGGTTGTTCATGTTGTTTGATTTCAGTTTATAATCATTTCCCTGGCTTGTTGATATGTCATTCTCCTCATATTTTCCTCTCTTGAACTTGGGGATCTGCACAACAAGATTTGAATGGCTTGCAGGCATCATTAATCCATTTACTACAGTGAAAATCCCACAATGGAGAATGTTAGAAACAAAGTAGGATCTATTGGAGTCATGATGGTAACTTTATGGGATTAAACACTGGCTGTCATGCTCCTTTGACTATCTTATATTGAGATTATAATGCTGTAGTATCCAGAATGTAAATTGAGCACTGATCAAGTACTGATCATAGCTCAGAGAACATAGAAGCCTACTTGACCACTATGGAGTGCACATTCCAATAGTCATTTTGTCATCTGAGACTGTATTGACCAATACTCAAGTTGTTCATGTTGAAACTCACATTGAGAACTTGAATTTCTTCTTCATCAAGAAAAGAAGTGGTTACTAATCAAAGGCTTGAATTCCACTCTAGTGCCACAGAGATCATACCACATGAAATTCATACACCATCATAGGCTTCCCATTGCTTGATCCTCTTTGGATCATTGGCAGAAGCAGGCAAGGGACTCTCAATGTTCTTTGTAGTTCTTGAGCTGCAATTAGAACTTTGACAACATTTGGATATCAATTGGAGATATCAGGACTTGGAAGGATATGCTTATATTCCCTCAGTAATACTATACCTGTGACTTTTCCCAAAGTCTGAAATCCTCTTCATGACATCCAAGTAATGCCATGTGCAGCATTGGCCTGTTCTCCAAGTCTTGATAATGATGAGGGTTGGAGGACAGAACATGCAATATGACTATCAAATGAGGAATCAATTTCAAAGTCAGAGCTGACATGGTTTAGGAGTGATGACATCAGGGATTTTGGAAATGAGGAAGGTCCTATATATATCAATACATGACCAGCAGACAACAAGCAGTGTGTTCAAGTAGTCCATACATGCTTCCAAAGGCAGAAGACAATATATATGTGCTTCTCCAAGTGTGAAGAAGGTCATTGAAAGGCATGATGGTACAGCAGAAGGGAAAATAGTGAACACTGGTTCAGGTATTATGATAGACCTAGACCTAGAAAGACATGAGAAAATGTGAGGAGCCTCAGTGCATGTCATGGAGGCCTGAGGGACAAGAGCAACTATATTGTGTACCTAGAAAGACATGAGAAAATGTGAGGCTACAACTATGTGAGTTCTAGGTCTACATGTGGACAGAAAAACAAGGAAAGACTCACAACCTCAGTGCATGTCATGGAGGGACAAGAGCAACTGTGGCTTGAGAAGAAACTTAGATAGTTGATGTACACAAAATCATGTGATGACCAGAAGCACTGCTTTGCATCAGAAGTTTGTTATTGCTCTTGGACTTGTTCCCCTCAATTAGTCACTCCACATTTATTCCCTCCTATGATGATGGGGTTGTGTTGATGATAGTCTCCTGGTCATTAGGTAAAATTAATTTTTGTGAGAATGTCAGCTATCATATCTGTTGTTGGAATCCAAGATGTTAGATGTTTCAAAAGAGCCAGACCGAATGTGTTTGCAGATGAAATGGTATTGGATGTTAATATGTTTGGAGCAGGATGATATACTATCAGAACAGGCAATATTGATGGCACTACAATTGTTGCATAAAATGGAAAAGGGGTGGAGAACAGGAAGATGGAGAGAGGAGAGTAAGAGATGGATCCAAATGGCTTCTTTCATGGCATGAGCAAGGGACATATATTCAGCTTCTGTGGAGGACAAAGCTACCATATGTTGATGAATGGAGGACCATGACACTAGGCTGGAGCTCATAAGGAAAGCATAACCTGAAACACTGTAGTGAGCAGAGGCATCTGAAGCCTTGTCAGCATCAACAAAGCCACAGCCAGTGGGATAAATGAGATGTAGTGTTGGATTACAATCTTCAGTAGAGAAATTGTACTCCAGAGCATAATGTGATGTGCCAACTAGATAACAAAGGACACCTTTGGCCACCAATAAATGTGTGCATGATGGATTTGTATTATTTTGGCCAAGCACCATCACAGTGTAAGCAAGGTCTGGTCATGTACAAAGGTTGAGATAGAGCAAAAAGCCAATGAGACATTGATAGTGAACCTTCAGGTCATCATCAGCAATTTCAGGAAGCAAATTCAGAGGAGAGGATAGATCATGGAGAGAATGATGAAGAGCAACCTTGAATGCCTTAGCCTCAGCAGACTATACAGTCAGTTTACAGCCTTGTAAGTACAAGTAAAGCATAATATATTGGGGCTTCTCATTACAAGTACACATGACAGGGGAATGCAGGACCAAACAACCCACAGATTCTGCCCAACCCTGCCTTGCATGCTCATTGTTCCCATTGGTACCTGACTGCCCCTTTGGCAGGAAGCACTCCTCCATACATCTGCCTGATGTTAGCATGCCTTTCCACTGCATCACATGGGCAGTTGTTCCTGAATCTCAATCCAAATCAGCAGATGTACCTATAAATAAGTATTTTCTTAACTTCATCAGCTCTATATGTACTTTCCATTGACTTGATGGTATTGATGGATTTTGCCAATATGCAGTACTTCTGTTGTTCTTGATCCCTTCTTCTGACTAGTGATTTATTCTTAGGTCTTTGAAGCTTGTTCATTTTGTAGAACAGAGAGAACATACTAAAAAACATAGGAAATTCTGCAATGTGCACAGAATTTCCTGTAGGTTTGCATTTGGTTTGCACCAGATATTCAATATCCTTCTATACAACCATATCCACATTGCCTTACACCATCACTTCTTGGATTTCTTACTTCCAGAAATTATGGAACAAAAAAATGACATATAATTGCATCCATGCAGCTCACCTATTTTCATAGGAACTTTGTATTGATAGTAGGAATACATGGATCACATGACTTCTCAAATGTCATGTGAGCCTCAAATGATGAAAAGGGTAGTACTGGATCAGGGCAGGTCAAGATGAAAGTGGACTTGGATGAAGTGATACTTAGTGCCATTCACTATATTTCAGATGATTAAACCTAAGGTATTGAGAGAACATGCATGGAAACTGGCTTGACAGCTGCAGCTAATTTGGATATGTATTAAGGGGGTGCCACAAGATTTAATCATTGATACTGACTCTTTGATACTGACTCTTAAAAGACCAAGCATAGATGCAGTATAGCTGTTTATTTGGGACACTGACATCCCAGTGATGACTATAACACCTGCAAGGTAATTTACTGCAGAAATTTTGCAAGCTTTCACTTGGTCTCATACAAAGGTAGGGTATGACTATGTAAATGGAGGCTGGGTTTCAGTGGATTTCAGATTTCATCTGACAAAAACTTCAAAGTCTTTCTATTGCAAATATTTGGTTACCAGACATTTCATGTATACTTTAAGGTATGTTTCCTCATTTCAAAAGACTCTTCATACATTGAAACCATGCTATATTCCATTGACAATAGTAGTAAATGCACCACTCAGCTATTTCTGGTTATTTGCTTGTGTATTGTCTGGAGGATGTTTGCCCATGTTTGACACCAACCTTTCCTCAACCACTATTCTGCAATTAACACCATATCTAGTCAATTATCCCCCTTATGCATGTTTAATACTGTCCTGTAAGTGTTCTGCATCTTTTTCATACATTTTTGCTGCTAACAGCTTGGATCTAGGTTGAATATGTTCTTGACCCATGGCAGTCAGCACACCCTGTTTGCATATGTGCAATTTATTGGTGGGTCCCCTTTCATGGATACTTATTGTAGCTAGCCACACATACCTGAACATGCACCCAACTACACAAGAGACCAGGAGCATGGTAGTAAATGAAGTATGAAGGAAGGCCTGTGGCATGATCCCACAAGCACAGTAGAAAACAGTGGAAGAGGAATAAGTATCATATGTGCCTGTGAGTGTTTTCCTAATCTCTGGATGCCCAATTTCATGAGAGACCAACAATGCTGACAGAGAGACTAACAATGCTGATGGAGAGACCAACAATGCCAACATTACACCATGGAAAATGAGAGAAGATGCTGTGTGCATGCATGTGTGGGTGTTTCTATGTGACACAATCTGCGAATGCTTGATATTCAACTGCAGAAGAGACTGAGAGCATGGTCAGTGAATGAGGAATGGGGGATTGTCATGTACTCATGTGGGTTTTTTGTCTCTGATATGTTTTCTATAGTCTTCATATGATACAAATTATGGTTATATGATGTGCACAGTGAGATTGGACATTAATTGTAAAAAAAATCACCAGTAAGTATGCCAGGAAGGCATACCCCAAAGAACTGGTAATTGCTGTGATGCCAAGAGAAACCAACAAAGGGTGGGGGAAGGTGAAACCAAGCACCATGAATGACTTCTCAATGTTGGCTATTACAACCTGGACAGATATTGGTACATCGCCAGACAGCTGGCCATCAACTGTGTAAAGGGTTTTGAATTCATGTGAAGTTAGAAGGCACTCATCTATCAGCCCCTCTTGTAATTACAAGCCAGAATATATTATGCTTTGCTTGTTGTTACAAGTATGTAATATATTACTCTGCCAGCATCTGGTGGCCTTGGTGAGATTATAAGATGTGAGGAGATCATTAATAAAACCCTTCTGGGACAGCCAGAGTTTGTGTTGAGATTGATTTAATGCCAAGATAAAGTGATGTAGGTCCATTGTCCATGACTTTGAAATGCTCATTGAGTCTGCAAATCAGCTAATTGTAAAGATGGATAGAATTGGTAGCATTCAGTCCATTGTTAATATAAAGACAAATAACGATGAAGAGAGGAGAGCCATCAGAGAGATTGGAGATAGAGGGATCAAGGGGAGAATCAAAGTAGCCATAGAAAACACCATGATCAACATCACAGCAGTGGAGACCTAGTCCTTCAAGAACATCGCAGAAGAGTTGATACCATTTATGAGAAGCCTGTTTCAAACTGTAGAGAGCCTGCAAAAGATGATAAATAATGGAAGAATTGGCTTCAGGAAATCTTGGAACCTGTTTACAATAGACTTTATGAGAAAGGGAAGCATTTAGAAAAGCAGTTTTGACATCAAATGAGAAAAGATGGAAATCATGCCTTGCTGCCTAAGCAAGAGTAATGTGAATACTAGTCATTTTTGCCATTGGTACATACATTGTGCCAAAGTCTTCAGAGTGCTGGCTAAAACCTTGAGCAACAAGATGAGCTCCATTGAGATTAAGTTTATATGCATAAACCCAACAAAGACCAATTGGTTTGTAGCCAGGTGGAAGATGAGTGGGCTCAAAGACATCAAGCTTTTGAAGACTATCCATCTCACAATGCATAGCTTCACACCAACCCTAAGAAGTACTTTCCATTTGTGTCATGAACCTGCCAACTAAGTCAAATCTTCATCATAACCTACAAAAATCACTTTAAAATGTTGAGTGTTCCCTTGACTTTATTCCCAGATTTTAGTTTCCAATTCAATTCAACATGTTTGAAATGATCAACAGCATGCTTCTTGGTGGAGAAAAGGGTGGTACTTTCATAGTTTGAGACATCACCAACAATGGAGTGAAAATGTGAGGTATGACCTTTTGAGAGGAGAACTGGGAAGGGACCACAGGTATCCATGGGAAGCAATTCACATATCATAGAGGCTCTGTGCAACATGTGATAATACAGATGAGCAGGTTGTTTTCTGATGATACAAGGGATACAATACTCATCAGCAATGTTACCTTCATACTCAACCCCATCAATGTAATGTTTTGTCAGAACATCATGGGTCATGTCTCTGCTAGGGTGACCCAGGCAACTGTGCCAAAGTGCAGGTGTAATCTTGACTTTGGGAAAGAAAGTGGATGCTGCAAGAGGCTCTGGAGACAAAGATGGTGGAAGGACAAAGTCACAATAAAGGAACAAAAGCCGATTGGATACTGTCACCTCAATTGCTTGGCCACCAACTAGCAGTGTATCAATGAGGAAGAATATGGAAGTGACTTTCTTTTTGAATGTAAGGCATAAATTGTTTTCAACCATTGAGCCTACCAAAATCAGGTTGATCAGCATGTCAGGAGCATGGAGACAATCTTTGAGGATGAGGATAACATTTTTGCCATCAATGTGTGCCTGAAAATGGACTTCACCATGAGCTTTAGTGTCCAAAGTTCCATTGTTTGCAGTACTAACAGGAACAGCCAATTTGGGATCATATGACCAGAAATACTATTTGTCACAAATAATATCAAAACTCAAAAGCATATTGCTGCTATGATTGGTCAGCAAAGAGAGTCTACAGCTCATACCTATCAGGGGACTCCCCATTTCTTTCCTTCACTCCATCCCCATCTCTTTCCCAGTCTCTCATCTTCTATTATTCCTTGATACTCTTTCATTAGCCTTATCTTTTGGTCCTACTCCCAGCCCTCAGACTGTACTGTGGGCATGTATATAATTGGGACAAGTCTCACTCACCTTCAAGTCCTTGATCCATGTCCTTGATCCATCAATGCAATTAGATTTTATCTACTTGGGGCATTTTTGGCAATCTCTGGAGTTCTGATACCATTAGGTGATATCTGCATGGGGCAGTCATGGCAACTTTCAGAGTTTGGATCATTTTCAGAGATTTCCCCCTTTGGGTTTTCTAGGGCTTAGGTGTACTGTACAGTTGTTTCCCATGCTTCTGACCCCTCAGAAGCATCCACTCTGGCATAGGGATTCCTCAGACTTGTTCTCTTTGGATCTCCTTCTGCTGGGTGTGTAATTATGCTTATAGGCACTGTACAGTACTGAATATATCTTTGGATCTCCCTCTGCCAGCTGTGTGATTGAGCCATAGCCTTCAGAGATCACCCTTACAGCAGAACAAGTCTCTAGCTTCAATCTGGGAGCTCTCTCTAGCTTGTCTTGGTCCCCTTCTTGCCCTAAAGCTCTAGCTCCTGACTGACTTGCTCATTGCCCCTATGGTGCTTCTATGACCCAACCAGTCTCTCCAGCCACCCCCTCAGAGGTCTCCAATCCCTAGAAGCCCAGGTGTAAGCCACCCAGGTCTCTCTTACTCACCACACCATGAATTCTAGCACCATGCATGCCAAAATTCCCTGCCCTGCGCTTTCTGATGCCTATGATGAAAGTTGCACTACTGGTGAACACTTTCTTTGGTCATGCATCACCTATATCCAACTTGCTTGGTGGAGCATGGCCTTGGTAGACTTCATTGTCAAGCTTCCAGATGCACATGGATATAATGCCATTATAGTAGTCATGGACCTCTATGGTAAGCAGGCACATTTCATTCCTACTCACACCATGTGCTCTGCCATGAGGGCTGCAAACCTCTACCATACAAATACCTGGAAGCTATATGGTCTATCAGATGCATACATCTCAGACCATGGACCACAGTTCATCACAGAATTCACCTATGAACTGTACTCCCTCCTCAACATGAAGCTAGACAGCTTTACAGCAGTCTGACAGTCAAGCCAAACAAGTCAATCAGGAGCTGGAGCAGTACATATGCCTGTTCTGCAATGGGCAGCAAGATGATTGGGATGAGCTGTTGCCTAATGCAGAGTTTCAGTACAACAACCACATTCATGCTTCAATGCAGTTCTCACTCTTCTTCCTCAACACTGGCTGATACCCATGCATGGGCTTCAAACCCTGTGCCTGCCCTTCAGACAACTAGGCAGTGAATGAATTCATGGATAGAATGAAGATGGCACAAGAGGAGGTGAAGGCTACTCTAGCTAAGGCAAAGGATGACATGGCATGTTGCCATGCCCTGGCACCAAAATACCAGCCTAATAACCATGTCTACCTTGACACTTCTGACATTACCACAACACAGCCATCACAGAAGCTGTTGTACTGTCATCTTGGGCCATTTGTGGTGGAAGAGCAGGTGAGTCCATTGGCTTACTAACTATGACTCCTAGCCAGTCTGCACCAACTTCACCCAGTCTTCAATGTGGTGAAGTTGTTTCCAGCACTGGACAACCCCATTCCAGGCCATCAACCCAAACCACTGCCACTGCCACTGCCAGTCTTAGTCAACAATGAGGAGGAGTACAAAGTAGAGGAAATACTGGACAGCCACCTGTTCAGGTGCAAACTGCAGTTCAAGGTAAAATAGAAGGGCTATGGTCTGAAGGATGTCTCTCAAGAACTGCAGAAGAATGTTCATGCACCTGGATTAATTTGAGACTTCTACTAATGACATCATGATGCACTTAGGGCTATCTGAGGAATCTACCCCATATCACCAGCTGATATTGCCATTTATAATTTTTTCTACTCAGTGCATCAAGATGCCACATGGTAGAGGGGGGGTGATGTCAGGGTATTCCCTGTTTCTTTCCTTCACTCTGTCCCTATCCCTTTCCCAGTCTCTCTTCTATTTCTCCTTAATACTCCTTCACCCACCCTATCTTTTAATCGTACTCCCAGCCCTCAGACTGTACTGTGGGCATGTATATAATTGGGACAAGTCTCACTCACCTTCAAGTCCTTGATGCAAGTCCTTGATCCATCAATGCAATCAAATCTTATCTGCTTGGGACATTCCTGGCAATCTCTGGAGTTCTGATACCATTTGGTGATATCTGCATGGGGTAGTTATGGCAACTTCCAAAGTCTGGATAATTTTCAGAGATTTATTCCTTTAGGCTTTCTGGGGCTCAGGTGTACTATACAGTTGTTTCCCATGCTTCTGACCCCCCAGAAGCATCTACTCTAGCATAGGGATTCCTCAAACTTGTTCTCTTTGAATCTCCCTCTGCCAGAATGTCAAGGCTAGGAGCAGGACCTGATGGCCCTGACTGACTGACTGACTGACAGTAGCACTGCTACTACTACTAAGTGGCAATGAATCAAAGATCAGAATAGATAAAAGCGAATGCAAGAGACTGAACATATCAAAGCCCATGCCCAAAATACAGTGATCCATGCCGCTCTTGCTTATGACTGGGTGTGTTGATACAGGATTGGACCAAGCATGCTGGAAATAAAGGTATTATTGGGACCTTATACATGTCACAGAATGTGCAATTAAGAGAATGTAATCATCAGTGAATACCTAGTTCATGATTCACACTGACAGAGAGTGTCTTTGCTTGTAACAAGAAACATGCAGAGAGAAGAAAAATTACTGCACATTACTTTCCTCTTGTTACCTTACAGAGACTATTGCATTACTTTTTTACTGCAATTCTACAGACTAATGCATTGGTCTGTTAGGATCAGGTGTATATTTGTGGAGAAAGCACATTTCCTGATATTGGCTGAAAATAACCATTACCCAGCTGCTCATCAAACCAAGCATTGAATAGATGATAAATTATGTCATATCATGGGAAGAAGATATGAACAGAAGGAGAGAGGATTGAGATTGGAGTGATTGGTACTTATGATGGCTTCATTGGCCAGTGCCCATTGAGCTAGAATCAAGCTAGAATACACATGTGTACTGTAGATACACCAATGAGTCCAGCAAGAACTTGTTATCATTTTGCTTGTTTTAAACAGCAAATTGGCAACTTAGTGTAATTGATCCTTGAATATTGAATGTTGTTTTTGTTTTTTGATGGTAGAAGATGAGATATGCCTTGATTAATATGTCATGAGGGAGCTCAAATATATGATGATGATGATGATTTATTGCGCTGAAGGCACCTTGATTTCAAGATTGGATTACATGAGCATAGTATATACACCACCCTACAGTATGTGTCAGGTGACTGGGTAGACTTCTGGCCTATCGCCAGGAGTACAGTAGCTAATTCCTCTTTGGTGGACATATTTCAGCAATTGCCTCACTATCTTTCCCCTTTTAACCTGTTAATCACCCCAGTCATCTTGAAAACCCCTCTGCTATCTGTCATTAATGTTGGTAGATTGAACCATCCTTAAGCAAATGATCTGACCCCTCACACCTAGACTTGGCCCCCTTTCAGGCTTCCAGCATGTCGGCCAGGAAGCAGTTCTGCCAGGACCAACCTAATGGCAGCTGTGGTCTTACACTTGCATTCCCTTTGGCTCTTGCATGGTATTGGTAGCCTCACCCACCTGTACTGCTGATTAGGTAATTAATGGCCCACCATGGAGTCTCCCTATATCCCCACTAGGCAATCTCTCCATTTCCTAATTGACAGGAATGTGATAGTAACAGTACTTCCTCACATCACGTGTTTTGGTAATCCATATATCATTGGTGTAACTCAATAGGATGGCCTGACCAACAAAGCCTCCCAATAGTCACATGCAGATGGTAGCTGCCTGGTGGCATTGAATAATCCAAAGGTGCATGGTATTTAAAGTGTTTGCTGTGTGGGCACAGTGCATATCAGTACTAGGAATCAAACCCCCAGCCTAGTGCTTGCCACTTGGCCTCTTGCTTAAGCCTCCAGGATGTGATGGTGCCAGCTGAGCCACCATGCCCTAGCTCAAATATATGTTATTATTTGTTCTTCTGATACTTGTAGCAGCAACTGATGCTTGAATTTGTTGATGCTTACTTTCAGGTCTCTTGCCTCCCTGCAACACTGAACCAACACTGAGCTTATAAATGATTTCATAGTGACTAAGTACTTGAAAATATCCCAGAAATTCTGTCTTGCATGCATATAATACTTGGTGTCTCTGGTCATGATCAATGGAAAACCTGTTCTCTACATTTGCTCTGCATCTCTCAAGTACTATTTTTTAGTCTAGGTCTAGGTACCTCTTACATCAAAGCACAGTGAGGGTGATTCTCAACCTGAGTCACCAAGTGTTTTTATCCTGTCCAATCCTGATTCCAAACTTCATTGAAGTCTTGCCTGTTTTCTATGTGCCCAGCACTCCACTCATGTCTGAATCACCTTTCAAGTCAATGCTTTTAGTTCTTCAAGCCAAACTTATCATTGAAAACACCAAGCAGAGAAAGGGAAGGGCCAAAAAAAAATCTACAAAATTTTTGAGTGCATGAAACTCTGGAGATCCTCTAACAAGGAGAATGAAGGTGATGAGAATGGGATTAGGTGAGTTTGTGTTAGCTCTACTACTTGTCCTTTACTCACTCTCATTCAGTTGGGCCAAACTCACAAACCATCCCCATACTGATAGGCTTTTAATGGTCATCGAGAATCACATCTGCTATTGAAGGGCTTTTGGATTCAAGAGAGGTGATGTCTCCAGCATCACTAGTGGTGGGCTTAATATTGCTCAGGTCTGCCACAACATTGGCCAGGAATGATTTCTGAAATTCTCTCTTCCTGCAGACAAACTTGGTACATCTGTCAAGAATTGCATTTGTGCATATGTTTTCTTTATTTTTCCCATTATATCTATTGCTCAAATTGATGTTCCTTTTACAAGGATGTTAAGACAAGTAATTTATATGACAACTTTTTGGCCCTTGTGCTGTATCATTTGTACTTGTTTGGCATCCTCTTCCATGTGAGCACCATCTCTCTTTGCTGCTGTATCATTTGCATTTGTTTGGGGAAATTGCTAAATGGATCTACATCAGAACACTTGTTGTCTCTGTTGACAAGTCGACCATATATCATTCACCACTTATATTTGGGTGAAGTCAACGAACTAGCATACTTATTTCATCATTATGTTTTCCTTCTTCACCAGCCTTTGACATCTCCATTTTCCTCTACAAGTATTTGTGAGTAACACATCCAGGTTCATATTGCTTATTCATACTTCATATTTGCATCCTGAAATCATTGTGAGCTCATATCTACAGAATAAGACACATCAAGTATTGGGAATGTGGACTTGTTTGATTGATTGGGTTTTGGAATTATAAGAGTGGAGAATTGGATCTCTACAATGTCCCTGACAGAGAATGCATCCAGGTCACATATTCTACCTATATACAGCTCTGTAAAAATTACATTTTCTGCTTCATCAGAAATGGAAAACTTATCCCCAGTCACTCCCTCCTCATCCACTACTATGGATTGGCACAGTACAGAGTTTTTCTCTGAATATACCTTGTCTGGAGGATCAAGTCCAGCAGGAATTTCCTTTGAGTTGACCAAGGCTGGATCCCTTCCACATGTTAGAATCTGATCACAACAGTTAATTTCATGGAGATCTTTGACATAGTGAGGAGACCATGCCTCCAACTTAATCTGCACTGAAGCTCAATGAAGTTCCCTGATTTTGTTGGCCTGTTCATTGAATGATCAAGAGGAATGGTGGTCAAGTTTGTCTTATTGAAAGTTAAATTAAGCCAAGATCTTCCAGTAATTAATTACTTACCTCACACTTACATCTGAGTACTGCCATGCATAGCATTGGCCAGGTAGAGACACTACATTGTATGGTACTTAACCTCCCCTCAGACATCCATTTGTATGGTGTGAGACAGAGCTGGCAGATGCACTCAGCAGATGAAATACAATGTATTGTAGTGAACACAGGAGTGGTCTGCTGGCTCTGTCTCACATCATACAAATGGACATCTGAAGGGAAGTTAGTACTATACAGTGTAGTGCCTCTATGTGCTATTGTACCCATGCAGAATGTACAGTCTTTGCTGTCACAAGTCTGGAAAACCAAGACATGATCCTTAGGTTCACTTGGCTCCATGAGCATAACCTGGATATTGATTGGGCCAAAGGTGAGGTGCACATGAGTCAGTGTCCCTGGTGGTGCTTTACTTGTGCAGAGGAGGCATGAGTAGAGCACAAAGCAAGGGTTTGTGAGCATTGATAGTGTCCAACCTACTCTGGATGCGGAAAGGGGCCACAGAACCAAAGAAACCAAAGAACACAGCACCAAAGGGGAGAAGGAAAAAAGAGGGAGGACAGCCAACAAATAATATGTTAGTGAGGGGAGGCAAGCAGCAGAGTTCCCAGTCACTAGGTGAGGGCAAA
>JAGGAW010000162.1:0-15102 GCA_017657375.1 Termitomyces sp. T27 | reverse complement strand
TTTGGTCAGAAAACATGCAAGGCATGAAAAACAGTGTCCACTAAATCGTGTTTGGCCTTTCCACACCCACAAACTCTCAGGACACCTTCCACAGGTTGTCAAAAGATTTAATACATCTATTGGGACTGTCTACCATACACACTTTTTTTTCTAACCTATTTGAATGTGAAAAAAGAGAGGAAAAGATATTTTCTTAGTCAGCCTTAGTCATGATTTGTCATTTTTAGTCATCAGATCAATTTGGTGTTTATCAATAAGTGCAAATTGCATCTCGGGCAGGCTCATCATTCGCTCTACTATTAATGGTAAGAAATGACTGGAAGCATGCCTGACTGGTGCCAACCAATTGGAATAGACAAAGGGTCGTAACGGATCGGGGGAGACTTTGCTATGGCAAGGTGATTAGTATGTATATCTGTGGGTTTTGTTGATGTCATCATGTTTTATAAATCCTCTAGGGTAATTTTATGGTGTATCTAATTTCAATACACGCACGTCATTGGCTGTCACTATCCTTGGACTGACTGTTATTGGTAACTACAAATGGTTGTGGATGGTCTGCGAGCTCAAGATTGTTCAATTAAATTGTCTACATGACACTCACTCAATGGCAGCTTGTGTCTACCGCTTATTGTGTCCATCTTGTATTCCCTCTTTTTTTTTATTTCTTTTGTGTATCCCAGTGAAGCACACCTTCTGTCAATCCACGTTTATTCAGAAGATTGTTGAGAGACTGATAAGCATTGGTTTCATGCATTTGTGGTAAATGCATATGCATATTTACTATGCTGCTGATAAGAGTGATAATGATAAAAAGGTTTGCGTCTTCTAGTGGCGAATGCTTTTGGGAGTTTTGCCCACAACACTGAGATGGGAAGCTGGTGCCAAACATGTGCAATGCCGGTTACTCAGCCGGTGTCTTCACGATGTAGATCTCGTGACAGTTGGGACTACGTGCAGCTGCCGTCCCAGTGAAAAATAAGGCAGTGCGGAAACTGGATCTGTTTGTATAGATTGGGCGCTCAGCGCAAATGAGTGAGACTCGCAGATCCTTCCAGATCTCTCCCATGCCTGTCTTTTCCTGTCCTGCAAAGTCAAAAGGCTATCATGATCGTCCTTTCGGTGAATCACAGGCCTAACAGCGTCATCTTCACGTGGCGATCGTTCCTCGATGGCTCTCCTCGAGTCCACCTGACATGGACAACCGCATGAGCCCGGTTTCACTTCGCAGGCCCCATGATGTTCTCGTTGCTACGAGACGACTTGCCTCAATCGTTGCTCGGGACCCCTTGCATGGACACGATCGTCACTCTCACCCTGCCACCCATTCGACTCTAGCACTGGGAATAGAGGTAACCCAAAATTGAATTACTTTGAGTGAAACTTCCCTACACCTAGGCTTATCCATCTTAGGCTTTCCTCATGCGCTGTGATCGATCCATGAGCCATGGGGTTATGTACAGCGGGAGTGAATTTTTTCTCTTTTCTTCATCATGCACAACCCAGACCGAGCCCGAAGCTACAGATGCATCAGATTGGAATTTCTATGCATTCCTCCTGCAGACTCCTCGTACACCTGTCTTCCCATCCTGCTCACCACACTCATGAAGACCCCCCGTGCGCCGTGTTCGATCCACGCGCGTCCCATGCGCCGAAAATACTCGAGGAAGAAAGGTGTATTCGCAGAGCTGATCACAGGAGTCAGGCAAGATACAGATTTTATGGTGGTCAGGTGGAATTTAAAGCTTGATTGGAGATCTAACTGGTGAGCATGTCCTCTTAATCAGTCAAAGATAAGTACTGAAGTATTGGAGGTAGACAATCATAACACCTACTGTTCATTGATGTCGTCAAGGCATCTTCGTTGTTCCTCGTCTTTATCTCGAAGTAACGTCTTCGCCGGGTGATCGAACTTATGGGGGTGAAAATCGTTAGAATGCAATTGATCATATTGGAGTTTCCGGTACCGCTCAGAGGGCTTCCTCCATGCTACATTCCAGTGGACTTTGAATGAGTTGTCAACATTGGTTAGGGTCAATCTGTAAACCTGGAAGTTGACTCATTCGCATACGGCGATGCTCCCAGGCCATGCTGATTTGATGCTGATATAAGTACTAGAGATAAAGAATGTCAGTAGAATAGGAATTGCTTGAGAAGATTTATAGGCTTGAGTAGATTATAAGTGCATCGTTCTTGTTCCTTATTTTCGACATAGAATTCATTCGACAGATCCTTTTAGATTAGGCGTCGGCGTGGAAAGAATGACATTGGCAATGAACTCCGCGAGGGTCCCATCCTACTCTCCCAAACTCCTCAGCTGCTCACCAAGCAATAACTCACAGCCTCGGACCTTGCAAGCCGTTGTCTCCATATTTTCCATCTTACAGGCCGACCAAGACACTTCATCCTTTCAAAAAGTTGGGAAATTCAAAGTTTCCGTATCAATGCCACCATTCTGATCCAAAAGAGGAACGCACAGGAGAGGGAGGCGATTGTTGATGAGGGCGATGGGATTTGGCAGCGGCTGCGAGGAAAGTTTGGAGAAGTTGAAGCCTGCGTTCAGGAACGATGGGTCGACGTATGCGGCATCTCCCGCTCGGACCATGACGCCTCCGCAGTCATGTCCCTCCAAACACCCGCCGCAGCCATAAAGCCAGTAAATTTGTGCGAGATTCCGCCCAAGAAAGCGACGATCATGACGTTGACCTAGATGAAGGATGGGAAGAAGGAGGAGAGGGAGGTAATTTTTGGTGCGGAGAGGTTCAGGCTGTCGATCAAGGGAGGTTTGTGATTTCAGCAACAGCGGGTGTGCCACCAGGGATGATGGATGTTGGGTCGGCATCTAAAGATGCATTTTCGGGCTTGTATTTCTTTTTCCATATCCAGGGAATCAATGGTTTACAGGTGCTCAAGAAGGCAGGACCGAGCAAGGATGATGTCACTTTCTTTGATCAACTGTTTGTGAGTCAGGCTGTTTATAGTATTTGCGAGCTCAGTATCTTCTTTCAGGTGAATGTGCATGGTGGCCAGTTGTAATGAGTGTCCTGCCCTATGCTTCTTTTATTCCTTCCTTCTTCCCACTTTTGTTCTCTTCGCTGCATATATATATATATATCCTACGCTCGTCGTTCCCATCATATTCTTTTCTCTTGTAATTCTCCCTCCCATCCTTTATGCCACCCTGCCCGCTCTTTCACCTCCCTTTTTTTTGCATGCATATATCCTTATCCCTCGTCACTTTCCTGCTCTCATACTCCCCGCTTGACACGATCCTGGCCCCTAGCCACACCTGCCAAATTATCACAGGGCTCAACATCGCGAAGCAGTACAGCACATGCATGTTTGTGACTGCGATGTATATTGAGAGCGGTATGGGGATGGTCATGGTGTTTGTTAGCGAGCAGTGATTCGTGTTCGGTGTTCATTTCAGACACCTTCGGTCTGACTGCCGTATTGAAGCCATATGCTTGTTTTTTTGTCTTACATTTGGTTGGTAAATTTGACTTTTGTGTAATGTTCTCGAAATGCAATATAATTTGTACATGATTTATTGTTGGTGGTTCAGATGAGATAGATATGTAGACCTCACGATCGACGATGTAGTGTGATAGGTAAAAAGCTCATTTGTATAGCTGTCATTCCTGTAGTGCCCTGGTCAAACAGGCGCTTAGAATTTTGATCGTACATATGCCAGAGATGGATGGATGAACATTATGCCGATTTGTCACGTCTTGCGTTGAATACAAATACAAGAGTGGGTGATATTAGTCATTGGACACTCTGTAACCACATTTCACGAGGTATGTATGGGTAGTCAGGCCATCTTTGAGCCCATGACCTGTTGAGCAGGGCTGGTCTCAGGAGCAACAGAGTAAGTGGAATGACTGGTAAATAGTACTGGGAATTTACACCTCAGTGTTCTACAATCACTGAGGTGTGATGCGTCAATAAGCGATGGAAAATGTATGTAGGTGGGTCCATAGTGATGCACGGGCACCGCCCTCAACAGAGGTACCTTTGATTCTGCAGTTCTTCCAGGTTGGGGAATGTTCCGAGAGTGCAGTGATATCACACGTATAAATAACGCGACATGTTTACTGTGTACGTATCTGATCATCGCACCAGGGTTCGATCTTGAATCTCAAAATCAAGATCTGATGGCAGGAGATGGTCAGGAGAGAGCCAAAAGAAGGATAGAGGGCGGGGAGGGCGCATAGTGACAAAAGTACATTGAAATACGGGAACAGCGGAGTTCGAATGGCTTATTGTGCTCAGAATATAGGTAGACGAGAAAGTAATCTGTTATTATCATCTACAGCTTGTAGTTGTGAATATATTACTTTTGTGTTACAATTGTAGACTTGTGATATCTCAACATGCCAGATAGTGGTGGTTCTGTCAATGTCTACTGCGTTCAGCAAGTCTCATCTACTTTTGGTGTATTGATCACACACCTGTGTTGGAAAGTATGCTCGAGGCTCTGGCGTCTCCTTGAACACTAACAGAACAGCCATCATGTCTACTGATGTCTACTGCGTTCAGTCAGTCTCATCTCCTTTTGGCCAATTGATCACACACCTGTGTTGGAAAGCACGCTCAAGACCGGCGTCCCAGAGCAATTTCCTAAATGCAGAGATGATCTCTGATGACAAATACAGACAGGATTAAATTTTTTCACCGACCCCGAGGAGGATGGATCGATGTCTTCGGTTAGACATACTATATATTGAGGCCATCAAGGATAGAAAACCGCATACAAAGTTACAACCTTCAGTGTGCCGTGACCTCCAACATGTCTTCCTCAATCTTCCGTACCATCGTCTCACCTGCTCTATGGCCCGCCCTCAGTGCAATATTTCCTCCTTACTATGTCGGCATGATACTCAGTACAATGTTTGTGTGGTACATCATCAGGGACATCATCAACTATATCCGACCAAAAACTATCATTTTACGCGTCGCAACCTCTCTTCATGAAGTTTCGGGCAAATTATACGATATCGAACACACTTGTAATGCAAATGCTGTTCACAAGATCAGGGTGTTGCTTAACAAGTATTTGGAACCTTCCCAGTTTCTCTTGATCAAAGTGAATCTGACTTATCTATGGATTACGCTTGAAATTTCGCACATTTGAATTTCACCACCAAACCCTCGAAGCATCGACTCTCCTGAAGGAACTCCGCCTTTTCCTTGCGGGGCACTTGTTCCGAGCCAATGCTCTTATGAATGAAATTGAAGGTCTGGGCATGCACATAGAAGTAATGTCATTTACTCATATTCTGTAATCACTCTCCTGATTTATGAAATGACCAGATGGCAAGGATTCATGAGGAAATACGTCAAATTGGAAGTGGCGAAGGCATTAGCTTCCAGAGCATCACAACAATGCCACCCCCATGCAACTGAGCATTTTCCCCAGCCTGCCACCATATGCATACTTTTTTTTTTCTCCATTAACCCGTTGGGGCTACGCCCTATGTTGGGTCCTGTCTACTTGCTACTTTATATATATGTGTCCCTTGTTCGTTTATGAACCCAGACTTGAATTGGACGTGAAGCGTGGTTTCGCGCCCTCCCTCATGAGCCCGGATTTGGGCATTGCCTTGTCAGGCTGGATTGTACAGTATCTGTAATGTAAGCCAAGGAGACAGTAGGAGAAAGAAGGAAACGAGGAAATGAAAGAAAAATGAAAGAACAACATGCCCCCTCCTACCTTGACCTCTCGTGTTATCTGCGTTTACGTTTTGGCTTCCCTGAGTCTCCGCTTTGCTCTGTTGTCATGTCTCTCTGTAATGCCACCTCCCCTAGCTTCCTCGAGAAATGCCCTGTTGTGCTTACGTATTTGAACAACATTTTATATGCTTTTGGGTCGCTGAGTAGCATGCCCAGTGCTTCGGGCCCTGGGCATATGACCTGTCTGATGCACACCCTCTGTGCCTCATGGGCTGGGCACTGCAGCAGGAAGTGTTCCACCATTTCTGCTCCTTCGTTGCATGCCTCACACAACAGTGATTCAATCCTTCCTATCCTGTGTAGGTACCCTCTCAGCCCAAAGTGTCCTGTCCTGAGTTGCACAAGCAGGGGTGCCTGTTTCCTTGGCAGTGTCGAGAGTGCATAAACTATGTTCTTCATCTTAGGCATGTCCAGGTCAATGTGCCTTGCCTTCTCAAACATCAGGGAGATCTTGAGCTTGTCCTCAGCTTGCTTCCTCCACTTCCTCTTGTGCCCCATGAGAATTGTAGCTTTTACTGCCAGCAGTGCTTTTTTTAGAAATCTCAGCCCCTTCACCTCTGTCTCCTCCATGTGTCCTGGCATCCAGTACACCTCCACCATCAGTGCATGTTTTGCCCCCATGATCTTCAGAATTTTGCCTAGTGCTCTGTCCACTAGATGTCTGCCCATTCCTGGCCCAGCTGCCATCAGTGCCAGCATCTTTGCCTAGTTGTCCATCCCCACCTTTCCTTATCCTTGGCCCCTTGTTCTTTACTTTGCACATGAGCAGTTCTAACCCCAGCACCTGCCCCACACATTCTCCTTCAAATACTGTATGCTTGGTGTCCAGTCCCATGCACTTCCATGATACCTTTAGTGGCCCAAATCCCCTGTACAGTACTGCTGCCACTTCTATCATCCCCTTGTACCCCAATTTGTCCATGTACACCCTCACATCTGCTGTGTTGTTGTGTTCTCTTTCCTTCACCTCCTCACTCCTATCTATAACCACCACTACTGGGCACTACCCTGGTGGTTTCCACAGTGCAGGTATGTCTTCCACCTTCCTGAGATCTTTGCCT
This sequence comes from Termitomyces sp. T27, assembly GCA_017657375.1. Lineage (NCBI taxonomy): Eukaryota > Fungi > Basidiomycota > Agaricomycetes > Agaricales > Lyophyllaceae > Termitomyces > Termitomyces sp. T27. The sequence continues at coordinate 8,305 of JAGGAW010000162.1, read as the reverse complement.
AGTGCCCTTATGATGAAATGCAGTGGTGTTCAATGCCTCTTCACAAAGCAGCTAGCTTTTTTGCCAACTTGTGTAAGGGATGAGACCCTGAAAGTGTCACTATCCTTGCTGCTGCTTGTACACACACCTTCTGAACCCTGATCTTGATGGGTAGCAGTCTCACATGAGCATTGACCAAGTCATTGGGAGTCATCCTGAATGCCCACACTATCTGCAATCCTGCTACTCTCTGCACCCTCCCCATTCTTCCCAGAACTCCCTTGGTCCTCTTTACCACCTGTCCACTGTCTATCCTCACCTCTGGCTGGTACCAGACATCCACTGCATATAGCATGTTTGGGACAACCACCACCTCATGTAACCTCTGCATATGTGTGCCATCCACCCCTCCATTTGTCTTTGCCAACTATCTCATTTGCATGGCAAGCATTGTTGCCTGTCCCATTGCAAACATCACATGTTCATTGAATCTGAGTTTCTGGTCCATTACAATGCCTAAGAATTTGTATGACAACTTCATTGTGATCAGCCTCCCTGCAATTGTTATGTTTGGTCATCTGGCTGGTATGTTCTTCTTCCTTGCATGGTCCCTCTCTTTCCTCCTCAAAAAACCTATCTTGACAAATTTCTTAAGTTCATACAAGGAAAAATGACTGTCTGCCCATCTGCCTGGTTCCCTGTCCCTTCCCATTAGGTCCCCCACTTTCCTTGCTGCCTCTTCCATGGTGTTTCCCTCTGCTGCCACCACTGCATTGTCAACAAAGGACATTGCTAGCTCACCCTCTTCCTCCACCACTCCTTCTATTTGCTCTGCATTGTAAATGTTGTAACACAGGCCTGATGTGTTGCATCCTTGGTCCAGCACACTTTCCACTGGGACCCTTTATGACTTGTAGTCACTGAATGAAATGATTGTGCTCCTCCCCTCCAACTTCTGCTTGAACCACTCCACCACCACCTTGGGTATCCCTCTTTTCCTCATGTCATGCATCAGGATGGCAGGTCCATATTGGGGAAAGCCCCCTTGATATCCATAAACACTGCCATTACTTCCTTGCCCTTCTGCCATGCATTCTCCACAAAGGACATCGGAACATGCAATGAATCTGTCATGGATCTCCTCAGTCTCCCTCCATACTGGTGCTTGTGAAACAATCTGCTTTTCTCTACATCATAAGCTAACTTTGCTTTCATGCATGACAACAACACATTTGCTACAGTGTCCAGCAGGGTGATTGGCTGATATGCACCTGGGTTGCTGTAGTTGTCCCTGTTTGGCTTCCTCAACACTACTGTCTTGTATGTCTTCCATCTCTCAGGGTATTCCTTCTATGTAAATGTTGCCTGGAAAATTGGTCCCAACTGTGGCATGAGTGTGTACCTTGTTTTCATGATTGCTATGTTTGGTATGCCACTGAGGCCTGGGGCTTTGTGGGGCTTCAGCCTTCCAATCACCTCATAAATCTCTGCATCTATCACCTCCATCCACTCAAATGCTGGCCATGAGTAGTCATAATTCTGTGGTACTCTGCTGTTCTTCAGTGCCATGTAAAAGAATGCTTCATGAAGTAGTATTCTAGTCTCTGAGCCCATCAGGAGATGTTCTAAACTACTCCATGATATTTTGCACTATGATAGTGATTGGGATGGCTGACCTGATGGAGATTTTGAGCATGACTTCTCTTATGATGAATTCTTCACAACTAATGGATTGCTGATGCACTGTGCACACCATTCTTATGGTGGTGATCAGTATGGTAAAGTTGATAGTGCAACTTGGAGAAAGAGTAAAAAGGCCTCTCAACCATGCTTGATAATAATTTTCTGTGATATTCTACACTGTGAAATCATTGTTTGTCCTCAGACAAAGAAAAAAGGAATTTGGTGTCAGCTTCAGAAGGTGTGTGAGTGTGGATTTGTCCTTATTCACCATGAGTATGATGGCAGAGGTAGTCTATCATTCTGGATGGGTGGCATTTCATTTCTCTCACACTGGCTACCATTTTTATTCATGATTAAGCCATATTCTTCACCTTATGCCCAAGGAATGTGATGAATTTCATCAAATAGTCATGGATTATCCTGAGGCTGGCCCACTCAAGTTGATAGTTAGCATTTCTGATGTTGAATGGCCAGGAAAATCTGTTGCAAATATCTCTGATGTTTTTTTCAATGCTGATTATGTTGGGAAAGAACAGTGTGCACTCAAGCAGAGCTTCAATCAAGATGGTGATTTGGTCATCCAGGAAAGATCAGCACCTGAATTCATTGCTTTCTTGACACTTGGCATAGTGACTGTCATTTTTACTCAGACAAAATTCATAGGCTCTCATCTTTTAAAGGTCTTTTAAAGAACCAGCAACTAGAGGAACTGGTGAATGGTCTGGTTAATGATGTGAGTGGTATGGAACCATTTACTGATGGTCACATCTGTTTATTGTCCTATTCTCTTATGCTGGCTGTGTCCCTGCACTTCTATTGTTCATGAATGGAGCAAGCACTGATCATTTCAAGCTCCACTTCCTGGCCTTCTTTCAGAGTATAGCATCAGAAGGTAAAGAAAGGAAAGTACCAGTAAAGGACAAGCTCTTTGTAGGGGTCAGTACATTCAAGTTCATACTCACCTTCACATATTGCAAGGTAATGGAGTTCAGTGAAGCTGAACATGCCATATTCATATCTGGCTTTGTTGCATTTTGGCATGCACATCCTGGAAATACTCAATTAGATACAGAACTAAAAGAGGCTGCTAAAAATGCCTGCATGGATGTGAACTATATGTGACCATTCATGAAATTTATCACACTGAATTGCCTCACCATTGATGCTTTGATAAAGCAGATTACTCAATTAAACTGCAATGGCAGTTTATGTTGAGTAGAATCAGAATCAGGTTCAGAGGAATCATCCAATGTAGAATCCAAGTGATTGATTCCATCCTCTGACTCAGGCAAGTCAGAAAATAAATCTTATTTGGAGGTGTGATAGTGGAGTGGGTTATATAACTAGAATTGATCTTTTTTTGCCATCTCTACTATTCCAGCTTTCATGTATAAGATAGAGTATGGTGTTCATAGAGAAAGTGTTGAAAATAACAGATTGTGCTCCTTCTCCAAGATGGTGACTTTCTCCTGATAGAATACTAGTTGAGCTAAAGCACCACCTTACAAATGATAGAACACCTGATGGATTTGACATTCACTGGGAAGACTGGGAGTCAAGCCTATGAGATGAGATGAGGCAGTTGCATTGCCCTCAAAAGTTGCAAGATCATTATGCTTTGTTCCATTATAGGTATAGATATGTGTGATAAAATGGTCACCTAAATGGTTAATTACAGCAAGGCCAACAAGGTCATAGATGGTACCATTGTCTGTATAGACAGAAAATGGAACCCAGAACTACTGTGGCAGGAAAATCCCAGACCTGTGACTTGACTGTGTGATCAGAAAGTAATTCATTATGGATTTCAAGATTTCAATGCAAAGAATGATGGAATAGAGACCACTGATTATTCAAAATCATTCGGAATGCCAGTACAAAAGGGATTTCCTGCTTCACTCTGCCAACAGTGATGGCCATGAATGGCAGGCTTCTGGACAAACAAAAGTTCAGTGAAGTAATTTTGAAAATTATCCTTGAAAGTGTTGAAACAGGACAGATCAAGATCAACTATCGCAAGATGGCATGGCCTATCTGTGATTTGGACATGATGCCCTTGGACTGAATCTCTGCAATGATGGACCTCTGCAAAAAGAAATTGGAGATATGATGTTCATAAAATCGTGTCAATCAGCACTGTCTGTGAGAGTTTTACCATGCCATTCAGTCAATTGCATTCCACTGCTATGCCAACAATAAAATGAGGTATGCCCAAGTCAGAAGTTGTCCAAACTTATGCATTTGGTCTTTGAAACATTTGTTTTCTTCCTTGGAGCTCACAATAGACAGGAAGTCATCAATATGAAGTGCTGCAATGATTAGTGTTTTAAAGTTAATAATCTACAATCCATCAACTCTCACAAGCATTATTACTGCTGATAGTTTGATTTTGAAGAGAGATCAGAATCTAGCAATCAACAAGTTTGACAGCAAAGTGAGACAAGAAAAAAATAATCAGATAACATTTGTAAAGATCAATTATAATGTGAGCATGATGATGGATAACTAAAAATTGATCATATTCTGTGGTGTGCAAAGGAAAGATAGACATTGTTAGAAGTGGCTGTCCTATGACTATCCTATCATTCAAGTGAGCCATGCCAAATTATCGTACAGCTTGATATAGTTATGTTCAAGCTGTACTAGAGCTGAGTTGGGCAGGGACTGAGCCATGGTTGCTGAGCAAGAGCCAGGACTGAGCTGTGACACAGCAAGGATGGAACAAGCTTGAGCCATGCTATCATAAAGATATTGAATTTGTCTGGAGGTGATAGAGCTCTAGGACAAGAAGGGTTTCAAGATTAGCTAAAGAGGGCTCCCAGACCAAAGCTTGAGACTTATTCTGCTGTAAAGGTGACCTCTGGAGGCTATGGCCCAATCACATAGCTGACAGAGGAAGATACAAAGTATATTCAGTACTGTACAGTACCTACAAGCATAACTACACACCTGGCAGAGGGAGATCCAAAGAGAACAAGTCTGAGGAATCTCTATGCTAGAGTGGATGCTTCTGGGGGGTCCAAAGCATGGGAACAACTATATACACCTCAACATCAAAAATTGATTGATCTATAAACTTATCATATTACTCCTCATTTGTCAAGTTAGTAAACTTAGAATATCATAATTTGCACTCACTGCCAATAACTATTGAATATTGAGTGATCTGAACACTGAAAAGATTGGGTGAGTTCAGAGACATCAGAGCTGCTTCCAGGTGTATATTAATAACACTGCCATGATGGCATTGTCCACTGAGCTCCCACACCTTATAACTGTTGCCCATCACAGCAATCAATGGCTCTTACTCATTATCCTATGCTAACCCTTTGACATGGCACCACCATCATCCTGTTGTCCCACCACCCTGCTCATTGTCCTGTCCCTCCCAGTCATGTTCTGCTTCCTGCATCATTCCCCTTTGTGAATGTTTGTTGAATTGAGATAGGCCCTTAGCTCACTAATTAATTTGCAAACTAGCTCACTAATAAATTTTGCAAACTTTATGTACATGACTATGATCATTAAATACTACTAAGCATTGGCAACATTCTCTGGACTGGTAGGTTTCTTCCTCTTGATTCCCTCATCCTTCCTCACCTTCCATGGCTTCTTAGTCACAAAAACCACAGATCCATTGCCACCAGAACTGTATTGACAACATTTGTGGACAGTGGTGTCAGCATCAGACTATCAGTGTTGATGTGGGAATCCATAACTGTAGCCAATATCATGGCAGGAGTTTCTGACATGAGTGATGGGAAAGCTGATGTTAATTTGCCAGACAAATCCTGAATGGATGCCAAGGCCACATCTACCTCTCAACCTGCATCATTGGTCAGAGCATCAACATGTTGAGTTTCCCAAACTCATCATGTGTCATTTTATAGAAATGAGTAGAGTCAGTCTTTCAGGCATTTAGAAAGATGTTGACTTCAATCCATGAACTAATCTTGCTTGGTGCACAGAATCTCTTCAATGGCCAATTCTTGACAACCATGCTGTACTTTACAGTGATGTGTAGATCAAAGTTATGATAGTACATCTGACAGATCCTTGCATGTGTGACTTCTTTTACTCATTGTTAGGCAAGTACAAAAGTAAATCAAAATAAAAGAACATACTTGGCTTATGGAGAATCAGCAAAGATATTTCAGAATGGAGATGAATGCTTTCCTCCATATAATTCCAAATAACAGTTAGGATTAGAGTTTTCATTGAGTCACTCATACCTTGAACCTCCAACAGCATGTATGCTTCCATCCTCATACCAATATCAAATAGATCTTCCTTCATCATCATCTCAACAAAGGTCTCAACCTGTTCAATCATAGTCAAGATATGTGGTAGAGTATAATGCTTCTTGCTTGACTGCATAGCAAGCATCAAAACCTCAATACCAGTTCATGCATGCAGGCATTGAACCTACATGTACACAATAAATAATAAGATGAAAGTATAAAATGTAAGCTATCATATCTCTTTATCAAGATTGTCCAGAGTAGCCCAAGCATTATGAAACACAGAAATTGGCATGTTGTAGGAGGCCAATTTGTGCATTTTGCAGGTGTCACATAAGGTGACAACCTTCTCTTCTGTCAGTCATATTTTCTCGTCTTCTGAGAGTGTCTTCCATTTGGCAGCAATTGCCTCAATGAAATCATGAACCTTCTTCTTTGGCACACCAAGCAGAAGCTCTGTAAGATTAACAAGTAATTAAAGGTAACCTAGGCTAGTGCATGCCACTCATTGGCATTCATCTGTCCAGTTTTAATACTGACAAAAGTGTTCCACAATCCCACCTTCTTGCACTTCTTCTGTAGCTGTGAGCTTTGCACAATCTCCTTATAGTAATAGTCCCCTGAGGGCTTCTGGAATTGTGATTGTAAGCCTTCTGCAAGTCCATGTATGCCATCTCATGCTTCTCAAAGGGCTTGCCAATAGGCTTTCTTGAAGTTCAAATCTTTCTGCTCTGTAGTGAGTTTGAATAACATGTTGAGATCAAGAACACCACAGTTTACAATGGAGATGCATGGATTGCTTCCAAGAGGCACTGAGAAGGTGTGTGGTGACTGTTCATATTTTTGCCATACATGAGTGAGCAAAAACTTGAGCAACTGAGGGACAACATGCAGGATGAAAGTCACAAGTATAATATTATTATTCCTCAGGCACAATGTCCACAAAAATAATAGAATGGCAAATAGTAAGACACCTGCTGCTTCAAAAAACATGTGGGGCAATGTTACAGGCATGGCATGGCAAACTCAATTGGGTGAACAACTTTGATGTGGCACAAAGCAAGCTGATTGATGTCAGATGACATCATGCTTGCTTGAATGACCATGTGTTCCATTCTGACTTTGCATCATAATGATAACATGGAATGATGGGCAGATGGCATCAAAAAAGAATGTCGCACTCGCAGCCAGTAAAACCGTTGACAAACTGAGGCCAAAACCAAAAGGAGAAAGAAGAGTAAGTATCGCCCACTCTTATTCTATTTCCACCGATAGTTCACGTCATCATGTGTAAAGAGAGAACGATACACCTGTGATCCGCTCATCTCAATATCCTGGAGGAAACCAGCATCAAGCACAAGGACTTCGAGACGTCCGACTCGCTCTTAGAAACTGTCAAAGCCAGATTGCCATCTCCTTCAGTTGACATGATTTTTTCCCTCAGGGATCATTGGAATTCTGTCGCCCACGAAGGAAATGTGGGCTCTCTTAGCGAAACCCAATAATTGATCTGGACTGAAGTATACAATTATGTATATAATTATTTTGTATTTGAAATACATGACTCTACTTGCAGGACAAAGAATCATTGAGTCACTAGGTCATTGTCAAATGGCCTAACCCTGACTTGAACAGGGCTCTCCAGCACAGAGTATTACTTAGAAATGCGAGATGCACCTTGTGCTGGTGTGTTGAGCATCGACTACACCATCAGGCCGATGACATATTCATCGCGAGGCGTGCTGAGAAGGATGTGTTGGATGACGCGTGACATGTCAACTGGCAGACTTGTAAGACAAGCTTAAACAAGAATTCAAACAGGAACCTTCCGCATGCATTTCATCGAGCTAGAAGCAATTTATGTGGGTATGCTGTATTTTACGTTACACTACTAGGCCTTGTGGGAAAAGAATATCTGTGTCCAGATGAAGTGAGTCATTCTATAATGGAGGGACGAGCTGAGGGACGGTGAATCCATCGCGAGGAGATAGTGAGCAGATTGGTGGAGTTTGTCAAAATGAGAAAAATCGGTGTCTGAGGAGTTCTAGTGGCCTGACCCTGATTTGAATAGGGCTTTCCTGCATGCTATAGACATCTCAAAGTACGTGGACACAATACAAGCGTGTTCAGACATACACCATCACGCCGTAGTAGTTGAGTGAGAATGACTAAACTCGATGAGAGAAGTGGGATCCGCAAAGGAGCGTGGTCAGGATTGGTACCTTTAAGATCTGGAGACTGGAGCCAGACGGAAACATGTTCAGGATCCTCGCGCCGCCCTGTGGGGTATAGGCGAGGAGGATTACAGGTGTCAAAGGGTAATGGCAGGGCCTATACATCACGTGTGTTCGGCTACGAACGCTTAAGGCCAATTTTCGTTTACTTGCACACCTCAGTTCGTC
>JAGGAW010000161.1:0-15132 GCA_017657375.1 Termitomyces sp. T27 | reverse complement strand
TGTCCGAGTCATTTATTTCTCGAATGTTATGTTGTAAATTTTCGGAAGATAGCTTCGGAAGCATACTCCAGCTGGAGCTCTAGCCTTGGCAACTCTCGGGAGCGGACGTATTTGCATGAATTTGTGATACACCCGAAATACCACATTCAAGGTTTGGTTTGGTTTATAACTTCCATCCCCGCCAACGTCAATATCCTCTCTCAAAATCCCCGGAAGAATATCATGCTATCAGTTGACGACTTTAGCACCAATCGCTTTTCGGGAATTGCGGAAAACACCAAGACTCAACTTGAACATCCGAATCCAAGCCGCCACGCCGATCTCTGCTTCAGTGACGGAAATCTCGCCATTCTCACTGGTTCAAGTTACTTTCTTGTACATAGAGGTCTCCTATGTCGTCACTCGGCTCCTCTTCGTCGTATAATAGAGACTCTGGAATCTCAGCAAACGCGGTACATTGAAGGCCACCTGGTCCTAGAACTCTCAGAACCTTCGAATGACGTGTACTACTTTTTACTCGCACTTTACGATGGCATGTGAGTGCTCTATCATCAGTTTGACGCGTCGATGATAAGTATTGAAACTTGGGCGCAGCTCCACGTTGAAATACGATGTCAGCGACTTTGGCGTGGTATCAGCAATTTTACAGCTAGCGACAAAGTACGAGGTCAAGTATCTACGCACAGGCATCCTGGGAAACCTATCACTCTCTTGGCCCAAACATCTTTCTCAGTGGGAGGCACGAGAAGCGAGAGTTACCAATGGGGCTGGCGTCTACGAACCACGCAAGTTCATAGCTCATCCGATGTGAGTACCATCGTAGCAATCACAGGTATGATCTAATCTGTACTAGCCTTATAATCAATCTTGCCCGTACTGTCAATGCCTTCGAACTTCTGCCTGCTGCTTTCTATGACCTCTCGCGTAATTCTCCAAGCGCTTGTGCTGCAGGATATACTTGTCCTTTGACGTTAACAACACATCAACTGTCAGACATTGATCTCTTGAATCTACTTCGAGGGAAAGAACATAGCTCCCGGTTCCTTTCTACTTTTATCGTCAAGGAGCTAGAGGGAAGAGAGCCATCAATGTCTTGTATGCACCGTATGGAGCTTGATGTTGCTCGTAGGCGTATATGTCAAGCAGCATTCGAAGCCATAACCTTCGAGATTCTCCGAGATATCAACGGCACTATCTGTCAAAGGAGCTCTGACCCCCTGTTCGCAATCTTGGACGCTGAGCTGATGCAGACGCGGGAGGACCCTCTAGGGCGCCTAAACTCCACTTTGCGCGCATGTGAATTCTGTCGATCGGAGTTTGGCGCAGCTGTCGACGCTGCTCGCGAAGACTTCTGGCAGAGATTGCCAACTTGGTTTGGTATACATAGGCCCGGCGATTTGGAGCTGAAAGATTGATGGACACATACCAACCGGTAACCTCTCAGCAATGTTCAAGCTTTGTACCTTTTTCGGTCATCTTGTCTCACGGATTGGCGCGGCTTTTTGGTTCTGAACTTCTCATATCTGGGGTGCCATATATGTCATGTGTCGTACAGCTTTCTCAATATAATACCTCTGTGGTGAGACTTTAAATTGGTCACCGGTTGCTTCGCTCCGAGGTGTTAACGGTGCGGTCACTGAGAATGACATTGTTATCAATATTTAATGAGGTCAGTCAAAATAAGTAACTGGATATGTTCTTTTAACCACACCATATGTCTATGTACTTATTGTCGAGGCTTCTCCGATTGGAGTCGTAACGAAACGTCGAAATCACTTATGTTTCGGCAGTTCGTCTCCTGGGCCGGATTGAATCCTGCGCGCAAAATCGGACAACATTTTCCTTCAACTAGCCGGCCCCGGGTCTCCATGCCCATCATCTCGGTGAACTCAATCGCTGACAATATAACCGTATGTGTTGCACATGGAAGGACTTCGTGACATCATTTCTCATAAAATTGCCCCATCTTGGTTGACATCGATTGCCGTTTTGTTTCCTTCAAGACGTAGCGGCACTGGAATAGGACGGCTTTTGTCACCCCAGTAGCCGCGCTGTCCCACTCCTCATCTCCTCACGGTTGTTTGGTACAGGCACGTGCACAGACAAGGCAGCTATCACTCCAGTGCGTTACCTTCGTATGTATCGGAGGTTGCTGGCCTTATAAAGGATCTCCTTCGCTTCGATTATCCCAACCCTGCAGAACTACCTGATTAAGATGTATGGCAGCTGGCCGTACACCAATGGACAAGGCTCATCCCGTAAGTTCACCTTCTGAAGCGATTCATGATACATCATCGCTTACACTTGCCCAGCCCATCCTTATTATCTTGACGATCAACGCAATGCTGAGTCCAGAGAAGACGCGTACCCGCATATTCCGCAATCACAACCAAGCAATTCTTATGCTTCCAACCCCACGGTTCGTTGAGGGACCCACCTTTGGAACGCCGCTCACACACCCCAGCAGGAATCAATACTGATTACACAACCCCAAGTGTCGGAGCATCGAATCTATCCCACTTCCGACCCACGCCTTACTGTAAAACAAACTAATCAGACTTTAACGGCCCTAGCGTCCGCTCGGCGCCTCTCCCCAGAGTACATAATGGTCAGTCCACTGCCGGCGCTAGACATCGATAATCGTGATTGTAATGCTGTTGAGTAAATCAGGGACATGGTACTCCTTCGAAGCCAGCCCATGCTTACGTTCACCACGGCTCTTACTACGAACCTCAGCAAGGACACTACGGAGGTTACGGAGGGTCATTGGAACCTTCATACGAAGTGAGACCCGCTCAAACACCTGTCGTTACAGCACCTAGGCCTGCCATGAACCATGCGCTCCCAAAGACAACGGATGGTCACGCATGCAGTTACTGCGGCAAGACATTCGGCAGGCCAAGTGCGCTCAAGGTGGGCTACGTTATGTTCAGCCGAAGATAAGTTAAATTATCTTCTCCAAGATTCATCTAGCCATCCATACCGGAGAAAGAGGCGCGTGCTCCAACTTTTTGGCTTTCGTGAAGGCCTGATGGACCATTCTTAGCCTATACATGTCCAGAAGCAGGATGTCATCGCAAATTTAGCGTCAGGAGCAATATGAGCAGACACATTCGCAACGTTCACCAAATATGGCCCGAGGGTAATCAAGGCGATGTGGACTCGGAGGACGAAAGGGATAAGAATTCTACGTGAAGCCAAATAAACTGCCAGTTATGTGTATGTCATGTCGACACATGTTTAGCAACCTTCACATTTTTACTTTTGTTAAACCCTTTTGGCTGATATTAATATATTTCCCACGTTTCCTTCTGCTATACTAAATCATGAATCAATAACCCTAAACAACTCCTTTTGATGTGCCGCAACTCATAGCTTGGCGGTTTATCAGCGATCTGCAAGGTGAGCAAGCCAATATTCCTCAAAGTCAACGGTATTTCAATGCACTTCCGGTCTCTCAAGTCGTCGGTATGGATATAGATCTCACTGGAGGTGTGGCGGGTGACATTCGCCTGTGTCCGAATTCGTTTGGCCGGCCTAGCTCATCCATCAGGTGCTCAGGATGACCGCAACTTTCCAGACAGACACACTTAAAACGGTTCTCAGATCACACGAAGCAGTTAGAGGTATTGAAAACATGGCCCTTTCCTTCCTTTCGCAACTGTCTACCTTCGGCCGTGTCTCCCAAGCTCACGCTAATTCCGACACGAAAGACCATTCTGAGCACTCTGAGATCTCTGGGATCTTTACGGCACGCCATCGTACAAGGACCAAAATTGAACTACAGCTAACTGATCGCTCAAAAAGAGACACTATCAAGTAGGCCATGTCAGATCTAATATACGTCTAATATCCCGAGATCTGATTCTCTCAGATGTTTCAAATATCCGAAGAAATGCGCTAACGGTGGTTTTCGTCCTATGGGTATATATAGATCTAAATATATGCGCATGACACCGAGTAATTTGTGGCGCCACTAGCACAAGTGTTGCGGGTGCTTGATCTAGCACATGAAGCTATAATAGACGACACACCAGCCACGAAACGGTCAGGGGTTTTGTTCGTCAGGAGATCCTCTCATCGTGCCACTTGGTTTATATAGAGACATCTACTACAAGGACGTTTCACTATTCAAAAATCAAAGAACTGTCGATTCGGTCTGTTTCTGCTCCTCGTCTTGATCGTTTGTCATCGTTCTAACATCCTCAGCTGGTTGATGACGTTGCCGCTACTCTCGCATTACAACGATCGGATCTCAATATCGTAACTTACATCATTTACTGCCTGGAACTGGTTGGTTGTTGATCTGTTCAATTTTCAAGCGTGCCGCCTCAAAGGGCCTCATTACTGGCGCAGGCCTCGTTATCCACCTCCATTCGGGCGAGGTACTAATAATCAACGACACGGAGGTGATTAGAACTTGTCTCTTCAATCTTCTGCATGGTAAATCTCCAACGTCCAGGGAACGTTGATTCCCGTTCGAGAAGAAATCAGAGCGCTCGTTATTGACCCCTCGATTTCTTGGGTACTGATCGTGGAGAAAGAGGTGACTAGACCTGCATTCTCGTCACGGCTCTCTGCGACGATGATCGATACTAGGCGGTTTTTCAAACTCTATGTCGGCTGAAGCTTACAGACCACCCATTTTTACCACGAGGTCTTCTAATAACGGTATCTTCCAAACCTTCCGCAAGATATTGGTACTAATACCCAGTTCAGGGAAAGGGCTATCCTGACATTGCTACTCGATACATCGTGAAGACCCTTGGAGATTTGTTGCCCACCCGGTAATTCAAAAACATTTCTTTCATGATATACAATCTGAAGATGTCCAGAATCCCTATCCTCGCGATGGTAGATGGCGATCCGTATGGGATCGATATACTTTCTGTCTACAAATATGGCAGTCGAGGCCTTCAACACGAAAATTCCAACTTGGCTACTGACAGGATCATCTGGCTTGGCCTTCGGTCTTCCGAATTGGCATCGTGAACATTTTCTTAGATTATTGACCGGATAGGCACTCATCAAGGTGGCTATCAGCTTCGATGTTGACCGGAATAAGTTATTGCCAATTACCAAGCACGATGAAGCAAAGGTCTGTCGTGGAGCACATGATTTCTGCTATGATCTCATACGAGTGGTACAGGCCCTCTCTCTGCTTCAAAGGCCCACGACTGCGATGCCAGCTGATTGGAGGTTCGTTTCTATCATCTTGACTAATCGACGCTTGTTGATTGCGCCACCGTATTTAGGAAAGAACTCGTACATATGCTGCACTGTCGTCGGAAAGCGGAGATTGAGATTCTTTCAACATCAAACCTAAGTTACCGATCCCAAACAATTGACCAGCGTCGACTCGATTCGAACGAGACGACAGCGAAGGATTTCCGTTTCGACGACCCTTCTGATGCCGATTATCCCACCATTACAGAAGCTCCTCTGTCGTCAACCTTCCATTCTGCGGTCGTCTATCCCAGCCTTCTGTCCGATTCATCAACCCCTCCTTGGTCCTTGGCTCTGGAATCCTCGTCACCGGAACCCTCTCACATGCCATTACTACGGTATTTAGTGTTCAAAATAGCCGAAGCTATTAGAGCATCTGTTGAACATTCTACGTAATGCTGTTGAAAGTCAATTGCCATTGGTAAACGGAGTTCAGCGTCGCAACCTTCTCCTATGCCTCGTTTTCTAGTTTTCACAACGCAATCGTCTTGTATCTGATTACTAACTACTACTGGCGTAGTGTTCATATGAAGTAGTGTACATCGTCCGGTCGATAGAATAGTCCAACATTGATTTGAATGGGTCCATCCCAGTACCTTGATCATCCTTCAGTCCGAATAGACCGGAGGTGGGTCGCTTGCCTCTGCTTCTCTACTCCCACTGGGTCGATTACGCTTCTCGTGATCCCTTTCCAAATCTTTTTGGAAAGCCACCAAGTCGGCATGCATCGCTGAAGAGGAAAGGACTGGGATAGATCGTGATTGGGGATTCGTTGTAGAAAGCCCAGCAATTTGGACAGGTTCAAAGCCTCGCTCATATGGTGAGGGCAGACTCGGAGTCTCCGACAACAGGATTGTGTCCATCTCTCCAAATGTCCCAGGACGTGAATGACCGTTGTGGGTGTTGACAGCAACAGCAGAAGCGGGATTGTCACTTCTGCCGACATGTGAATCAGTAGGAGGCATGTAAGACTGAGGCGCAGGGTACCCTGAATTAGCGTCTGCTTGAGGGTTCGCGGCCAGACTACTGTCCGGGACTGAATGAATAAACTCTGGGCTGCGTGTGACTTCCGTCATTTCTCTACTTGACCTTCCGTGTCCGACATTGTTTAACACAGCAGTTTCAGTATTTGTCGGGGTGTCGGCGGTCAGTAAGGTAGTTCCCTTGGGCCGCTGTCTCTTGTGGCGGATCTGATCACGCCGCTTCAATATCATCATCGCCAGGAGGCCAGCTAATATCACTGAAGGTTCACACGATCAACGCTCAGTTAACGGAAAAAGGTGATTCAAAAGTTCACATAAACCGATAACGAGGCCGACGATCCCTCCAGTGCTGAGTCCGTGCTTAACTGTCCTTGTATCTGTTGCAGTTGTATGAGCAGGCGCTTCACTGCCATGAAGATTTGTGGCTGTAGTGGAAAGCGCAGTCGTCGCAGTCGAATGATGATGTCTTGTTGTCCTGGAAGCATCTACACTGGGACTTGTAGCGGACCTGTCCAATAAGAGTCGGACGAATCCCGGACGTAGACCAAGGAAGTGCTCACAAGTTCGAAGTAGCTTTTGGCCCTCCAGTGATCGTCGTACAGACATTGTCTTTACAAACACGAGTAATGCAAACACCGTTGGAACAGCTTTGACTGTCAGAGTCCGAGTCCGAGTCCGAGTCTGAATCTGAATCTGAATCTGAGTCCGAGTCCGAATTACCATGTCCGTTTTGTTGACGAGGAACGCTATGCGAAAGGGGACAAATTTCAGAGGATATTAGTATGAGGCTCGTGGAGAGAACTCACAGGAATGTTGCCGCAGCGTGGTTTGGGCCGATTCCGGAGAACAGAACCAAAAGCCCAAGTCCTTGCCCGGAGGAAGACATCGTGGAGGGAAACAAGGTGTTGCCAGATATCATTGAGGCGAATTACGACAAACGTGATAACCCCAATCATGTCGAAGTCCCCCACGTATCTTTGGAGAACCAACATGACTTCGGCTCTATTCGGAAGGCAGTGTCCAGAAGATGCCAAGGACATGTAAGCGTGGAGCGAGCGTGCAACTGCTCGATACAGGCCAAGGCTGTGTAACTGCGTGTTGGCGAACTGTCATCTTTGGTGATTTCTAGTCACGATTTTGAGCATAGGCTGTAACCATTCGCATCAAGATAAATTTAGAGAAATACTTACCTGTTTCTTGAAGGTCAAAAACTCACATGATTTCTGTCATGCCGCAGCAAGGTTGATAAGTCGGTGATTCGAAGAGGAAACTCTAATAAATATCAGTAGAATTCAAGGAGGTTGGATCTTAATGGCACAGTGGGTATCGACATCCATGTGGTGCTGTGTTCCAATCACTTGGTCCTGTAGATTTGTCGCGCGGAAGTCTTAAGGTTCGCGAGTCGAACACAAAAGGGAAGAATGCCCTTCACATTCTTGGCGCGACACTACTTAGTAGTGAATGATTTCTGTCGACACCCAAGAACTTGGACTCTCGGAGTCGGAACTGAGTTCTTTTGGTCACGTATTGTGCACGAGATCATCGTGACGAGAGGATAAACGCGCTTTGCGCATGCGTATACCTAAAGGTATGTACTTATATAACTCTCAGAAACTAAAGAAACTATCATATTGCTTCGATTTTATTCAGCAGGTTGATTCTACGCAGAGAATAACTAATCTACACTTCGGTAAAATCCTAGCAACGGAAAAGAACAGCCGAGTCACTGGCAAGCAAAAAGCAAGGACTCGAATAGAGAAGTCGCGTCACCAAATCATGGTGAACAACGACATGCATGTACGTGGATGTATGTATAAATAGCAAGGGTAGCCTGTACGATCCGAACTGACAATGGATCTCAGAAATTGAATGGAGTGGATAGGTAGCACGGGTATGGTGCAAGGCAGGAAGTCGGCGTGGAGCATGATGTTGAGATAGATAAACATAACTGAGAAAATAATGAGAAGAATGTATGACAAACAGAGGAAGAATTGAAACAATGCGAGTGGTGGATGTATGAAATGATGCATGAATAGAAATACACAGGGGCGCCAGGAAATCAATTAATCTTCCTGAGCGCCCTCGAACCCGCTGGCGACGATGGCAGCTCTCTCTTTTTCGCGTTCAATGGCCTTGAGGTCCCGCGAGAGCCGTGCGTTCTCCCTCTCCCATATAGCCTTGACCTCCTCTTCCATGGCATCGAGCTCGACAGCCATGATACCAAGGCCTCTCAGGACCTCGTCGGACCTTACGCCGTTTGCGAGCTTCACATCCCCTTTGCCCCTGTTGGCGCCGCCAAGTCCAGAGCCACCCACGAAAGAGGCAGAGCGCCCGAAAGTGCGCTTGGCCCCTGTGCCCATAGTGACGCCGGAAGTAGCACCAAATGACACAAGGCCAATGCCCTCCAGGACACCAAGCAGGTCATTAAACTCACTCCGCGACACTGGCTCGAAGACTCCACTGTCACTCCGTTCTAGCACAGCACTATAGAACGTGTAGAGCTGGGTAGGCTCGACCCCGACGCCATTCACGTTCGTGGTAGGGTTAGGGAGGGAAGCAGAACGTTTCATAGGTGAGGCGGGTGTTTTCTTGGGTGTAGAGTTCGTGGCAGTAGTGGAGATGGGAAGGTTGGAGTCTAGGCGCTTGGACGCGAGCAGGAGGTTGAGGAGGACGAGACGGGCTTGCAGGCCAAGACCGTTGATCTTGGCTACGATTTCGCTGTTCGTTGTCGTAGGCGCGGTGTTGGTGGCCGGGACAGAAACCGTAGCCTTGGCGCTCGGCGCCGAAGTGGACGACGGCGAATAGGCCTTGAGTGCCGCAAGAATGTGTCCGGGGGTCACAGCAGGTACTTGAGTATTGAGAGGATTATCCTCCTGAGTAGGGGAGGATGGTGCGGCCGCGGTGACCGCCAAATCAATGGCACCCCTCAAGACTTCGAAGACACTCCGCACATCACCTGTCATAGCCGCAATCTTCTTTGTGAGGAGCATCAACGTAGGAGACGGCAAGAACTTTTTCGCTAGAGCAACAGATTTTCCTTCATCTTCAGCATCGGAATAGAGAGATTGAAGCCGGGATTGAAGGATTTGCTGGAGTTGATTGGGTGTATACGGAGCGAAGTGGAGTGTGCGGACATTGCTAGCAGCTGTGACTGACGACGTAGATGCAGAGGAAGAGGTGAGGGTGTGTGTGTTCGCGATTCCGATAAGTCGGACAGTAGATGGGGTGGAATCAGGCAGCGAGAAGAGAGACACGAGTGATTGTGTCGTGGGTGTGATGTGATCAAGTTCATCAAGAACTATAATGCTAAGCGACAACACCAGTTAGTTTCACTGACATTCTAAGGCATAGTAACTGACCATTTAGAATGGTGACGTGACAAAAGAACCTCGACAGCATCTCGTCCCTTCGCTTTCTTGGATCGTCCAGTCGATTTGGTTTTTCGTCCAACTTCAAGATCTTCGATCAGCCTTTCCCAGAGAGATTCGACGCTCTTCAAGGCCATACAATTGACGAACACGACTTTCGCCTCGGTAGTGAAGTCTCGAAGAACAGAGTTTACGAGAGCAGTCTTGCCAGTCCCGGGCGAGCCCGAGATGTAGAGGCTAGTGGATGGCGAAGCATCCGACCTCATGTCAGGGTCGCAGAGGAATGATCTGAGGAAATCGAGAATGATGGCCCGTTCCGAATCACGGCCTGCAATTTGAGCGGTGGTACTGTTACAAGTAGAGCGCAGAAGAGCACGAGCACGAGCATGCAGAGGCATGAGAGCAGTCGGAGGCGTAGGAGGAGGAGTGGTGACAGCCAGCTGTGAAAGCTCGTTGGCAGGGGTGGTAGGCGATGTAATACTCGACGTAGAGGCCTGGCGTTGGGTAGCTGTAGTATACTCATGAGATGGCTTGAAAGTACAAAGAACTGTACACTTACTTGGCCTTGACCGAACAGGTGTTACGACTTCTGTGGTCGTACGTCTGCGCGACCTTGTGCTCCGCGGTGTCGAGATCTCTATGCTGACGACGTCAGGAATGGGGGGCACATTCTCCTTGTTAGCGTCACCGTCCACAGTATTCGACACTGTGCGGACACGTTTTGGATTGGGGGTCGATTCGGGAGTCTGCAGCTGTTGCTCGCAGACAGATGGTAGGGACGGCTCCTGCGGATGAGCCCGTTTGCCTAGAACAGAGCTGCGGGTCAAGCGTGTCGTCTGCATAGCGAGTGCGTCGTGGACCTCGATGAGCTCGGGGCGAAGAGCAATGTGGTCGATGTTGTCGACTGGACAACCCTGGATGGCTGAGTGTGAAATTATACACAAGGGTTTTCAGACTCCGCGCACATCAAACGCGTCAACGCGTCTACATCACGTGGAACGTGATGCGTCTCTTGTTTGGCTCTCTCGACGCGTGAGCCGCGACGCGCCGTGTATTCACGCGAAAAAACCAAGTCTACACTGTACGGCTACATTTCCACCTCTGCGTAAGAAATTCAGAAAAATGCCTCCCACTCAGCCGATAAAGGAGGCCAGTACCTAGGCTCACGGCGACCATCTTCTCTCGGGCCATTGATCCATGAATGACTCAGGCACCTCGTCAAGCACTACATTGTCATTAAACCTAGGCCAGATCCCATTTGATTCACACAATCGCCGTCTATAGAGCTTTCTCGTCATCTGAAACAATGGAAAACGTTCTCGTTCTGACCCCGGCCACTGTGACGCTGCTGGCCGTCGCCACTGTTGGCATTGTCACAATGGCTATCCTTTCGTGGCTGGATATAAAGCTCCCTAATCAGACAGTAAGATTCCCGCCTCGCTGCGTATACCTGCACAACTTGTTGCTCTTGCGAAGCCTCCGTCCGATAAATTATCATGGACAAATTCAAAAAAATCAAGTCAAAGCTTTTCAAGTTAGTAAATCTCTTCCTTTCTTAAGCTGATCTTATCTCATTACTACATAGGCCCAAGCCGCCCAAAAATCGTGAACTGAGGCACTCATTATCCATGCCTCTGCGGTCATCTTCTGACACCGAGGTCTTCCTACCTGATATTCCTCCCGACTCCGTCAACTATATTCATATCAAGACCGAGGAGCGCTATCCTGACTGGTGCCAATATAAGGGCGACCCTGATGACTTTAGCCGGCCTTATTTTCCGCGTCGGCCCTACGTGGAGAAGATTGTAGACCAATTCCCAGCTCCTCCTACCGCAATCCCAGTTAAGGCTGCGCCCAAACGCCCCAGTGCCCGTCCACCGACCATGGACTTCTCCTTCGCTGACTTATCGGCCCCAGATCCTCCTTCCAAACCTTCCAAACCTCCCAAACGGCCCAGTGTCCGGCCACCGACTCTTGACTTCTCTCAATTCCCTGACGAAGTCCTTCTTCCTGAGTATCCGCAACACTTGAAGGCCAAGGTCGACGCCTTCGACGCCTCGGAAGCCGCCAGAAACGCTGCCAGGCTCCGTGCTCGCCACCGCACCCCATCCAGCGTCTCGGCACAGCAACACTCGATGGCCAACTTCGACGCCGCGGAAGCCGTCCGAAACGCTGCCAGGTTCCGTGCTCGCCACCGCACCCCATCCAGCGTCTCGGCACAGACCCAACCTCTCAACATTCGTCGTCGCGGCATGTCTAGTTCCAACGTGCCTGCCCAGCCCTCCGGCGGGATGTACGCGAACCACGCCGCCAGCCAATCGACGTATAGCCTCGACCCTCGCGCACGTTCCCGCGCCGGCCTCGCCAGCCACCGCCAAGCCGAGAGTCCCAGGACACACAACACCTCAAACTCGAGCGGCATGTACAATAACTCCAGCGCAGCCCAATCCGCATACCACCTCTCCCATAACTCGCGCTATCCTGCCTCCGACTCCTCCCATGCCATCCCTCCCCTCCCTCAGCAACACACTCACGACGCTCGCAGTGCCTCTATAAGCCGCCGCAACGCGTCTTCCGCGTCATCGCGCTCTGCCCATGCCATGCGCCGTCATGGTATGCTTCCGCCCCCTGAGGGATCTCAACATCACGAAGTGCTTCGCATCTTGCGTGGCCCTCACGCAGTGAAGCTCCAGACTCCCTCTGCGCACACGAGGACCAACGAGGACATCGGTCTGCCCGTCAACGATACCAACTCGAGCAAGGAGTGGGGCGCTAAGAGTTCTCGAGTTGGTGGCGCAGCTACTGTTGCTGGATATGGACACAGCGCCGGTGTCCAGCGCTATTAGGCTGCTGCTGCCCGTGGTGTTCTCTTTATTTTTCTCTCTCGTCATGTCTCATTCACGCTCATTCACTTCTGGATTTCTCACATTGCTCATACACCTCACCCACTGCATTTCTGCCACAATTGTACGCTTCAGGTACTGCCACTACCCACGATCCTTCTTGTTCCTGCCTTGTTTTCTCCCTCTCTTCGCCCTGTGCATCCCCGTCGCTCCTTCCTAACACTCCTTGTATCCACACTCGTTTGCTTTGCTCTCGTTTTCTCGTCTTCTCTCTGCTCACCTTCCTCGTGTACTCAGTCGCTCATTACCCCACACTCATTTATAACCATTACTCACACCTCATGGCACTGTACCTCATCTTGCATGTGTACAGCTTTTCTCCATCACCATAGTCATGCAACATCTGTATCAATGAATGATTTTTGTACCTAGTCAGTAGTATGTACATGTGTTGTGTTGTGTACATAGCTTCTGAAAAATATAGCTGAATATAAGATATTGCAATTCTTGTTCCCACTCAAAATCTAGTGTTATCCAACGTTTTTTGAACATATCCCCATGCCACTTGTCCTTGCATGTCGGTAGCCCTTGCATCAACATGCGAGAGTTTTGGAAACAGACCGACAAGAGATCGAAAGACTTTCGGAGCAGATTGAATGGTTGCAGGCCTGAAGTGCACGATATCTATATCCATGTTATGAAGACCTGGTGATAGAAGGACCGGATCGAAAGCGATGCCTTGAACTGGAAGTGTGATAGAACAAAGTTTTGCGCAGTTAGCTACCAGTGGAATCAACCCTTTGAGCGTTATGATCGGCACCACAAGGCCACGATGACGATGATCGTAGGCATCAAGTGAAAGTATACGAAGCTCTCTCCATGCAAAAGAAGCTTCCGTAATCCAGGAATCGTCCAGATGAAGAACACACCCAACATGCAACATAACGGTCCCGAGATTCTTCAGAGAGAAGAGGCATTTAAATGCACCCAAGGAACCGGGACAATCTTGATGCACTTCGATGGTTGGGTCTCGAATGTCGAGACATGTGAACGATCTGAGGCATGGATGAACTCCAAGTGTTTTGATGAAGTTAACTGCGCATGTATCTTCATACCAGATTAAGTAGTTCCACACGAAGGTCCAGGAGCAGTGCTTGAAGGGCATTTAAAAGTAGATTTGCGACTCGTGAATAAGTGAGTGTTGTCAAAGACAGATTGCACAATTTTTGGAACTGGCCAGGCAAAAGGGGTAGTACAGCCTGTACTTCTGTCTCGCTGCTCTCAGTGAGATCGATGTCTCCACAAATTGAGAGTGCGGGCAATGTTATAAGATGACGAATAAGGTCACTGGAATACAGCAGTCGCGATACATTGATGGCACATAGGTATTTCAGATTGCAGATCAGAGTCTGGACAGCCTTCGAACTGAGCTCAGGACTTGGAGTGTCATCGTCGTAAAAGAAAACGGAAAGGAGGGTGACATTCGGGCATAAACGTGAAAGAGAGTCCAGGTAGCCCGGAAGCCCATGTTTCGGACCTTCGATGGGCCCAACGTTGAACCGCTTGATAGTCGGGCCGAGCAAAATTTGGATGTAAGGCTTTGTAAGATGTGCGCACCAATGGTAGAGTCGTCTACGGATATGGTGTCGAGGTTCGGAAGTATCTGGTGTGAAGGTCGATAGACAGCAAACGCGATCAAAACCGTTTCGTGAAGATAGATTTCCGGACAATAATCTGTGAAACCGAGTTCGTCAGCATCCAAACTACGTATTTTGCGGGAGTAGTAATCGAAACATGGCCAATCGCTTTCACGAAGTTGCCTGGTCAATTTCTGTTAAAAAGAGTCAAGTTGAAACTCTTTTTGATAGTACAATGATGGAACAGGGTCTTTGTTCCCAGTGAGTAGTTTTGATCCTCCAGTTCCCAATGGTCTCTTGGCATGACCTGGACGAGAGGACCAAGTGTTTTTTGTCCATGCCAAAGAGTATCCAAGGCAAGATCTGGTGGGTTTGGATTGTATTTCATGCGAGTTCCGAGAAA
The DNA here is from genome assembly GCA_017657375.1 of Termitomyces sp. T27. NCBI lineage: Eukaryota > Fungi > Basidiomycota > Agaricomycetes > Agaricales > Lyophyllaceae > Termitomyces > Termitomyces sp. T27. The sequence goes on along the minus strand of JAGGAW010000161.1, from coordinate 672 downwards.
TTATGGATTACCCGTCATGATTTGCATATATGGGCGACACGAGCCAATATAGAAGGATCGAGATGATGACAGACGAGTCTTTGAATTTCAGCAATGGATAGGCAATGATGCATTGTTGAACTCGATCAAGATATCGCTGACTTCAAAGAATTGAAGACGAATAAGTTTTCTTGTAAGACCGAGCTCAAGGGGGTGCAAAAAAAAAATAAAACATACCAGGTCAAAAAATCTTTAAGGCCAGTAGAGGCAACCTACTGAGAGAGGGAGAGATGCATTCTGGCAGATAACATGGCAGATAACATACTGAGGCAGATGACTAAACTCTTTATATCCTGTGTTACCTTACAGTACTTCACTCCAGGAAAAAATTGCAATACTTAATAGACATACCACCATCACCTGAGCCTCATAATTCGGCCGCAGAAGATGCATTGCAAGTATAAGAGGTGACTAAAGACCTTAACAGTTCTTTTCGGCATTTTCCGGGCAGATAATAGCAAACACCCAGCTATACTATGCCCTCCTGCGCAGTCGGCAGGCCCCCCCAGTCGGCACCCTCTGATATCTCCTCAATTGCCGTGCTTTTTTCAGCAATTTTTTGTCAGTTAGTCCTATCTAACATAATAAGAGAATATAGAAGTAGAATGGAGCGAAAACAACTAGAAATCGTCG
>JAGGAW010000160.1:0-15170 GCA_017657375.1 Termitomyces sp. T27 | reverse complement strand
TAGCATTAGCATTAAGATCTCAAAAACTTCAGCGTTTACCTCATTTTTCCTAGCATTTCTCGACTTCAGCATATTACTGACTTTGGTGTCTCAGTGGCCTCAACGTTTATCTCTTTTAGCGACTTATGGGAGCACTAGCTCCACCTCAGCAGGAGCATTAGTCTTCATCTTCTTAATGTCGGCTACCACCGTTCTCAGAGTTCTGGTCGCACAAAGTTCCCCATGGCAGCAGCATCTGCTCCTGCCACCTTTCACCTCCTTCAGTTGCGCTAAGCCTTAGACTTACAATAGCACTTTTGGTTGATCTGCATTAACTTTCTCTCGACCACCGCATCCTACCACCATCTTTACCACTACCGACTGTCAGTAACGTTACTGGCATGTGCATATCCATCTTGCTCCCCTCCAGCCCTGATCCCAATTTCACCTTACTGAAAGCCTTAGCTTCGGCCACTTCATTCGCCCTCACCTAGTGTCTGGGAACTCTGCCGCTCGCCTCTTCTCACTAACATATTATTTGTTGGCTGTCCTCCCTCTCTTCCCTTCTCCCCCCTTGGTGTAGTGTTCTTTGGTTCCTTAGGTTCTGTTGCCCCTTTCCACACCCAGAGTAGGTTGGACGCTATCAATGGTAAGGGATGCAGTAGAAAGCGGTAGACAAGAGGAGGATAATGCAAGTTAAGTGAAGGTGTAGGTCTTGACAGGAGCAGATGCTGCTGCCAAGGACACTTGGAAGAAAGGAGAAGCCAGCAACAGTGGTAACTGTCAGTAAGGAAGTGGAGCCTATTGCTCCTATATTAAGGAAATGGAGACTAACACTCCTGTAAGTTGCTGAAAAGAGATAAACACTGAGGCTGCTAAGATGCTGAAGTCGATAATACGCTAAAGTCGATAAATGCTATAAAACAGGATGCTAACGCTGAGGCCTAAGCACACAATATGAAGGTACTCATGCAGAGTCTTTGAGATCTAAATGCTAATGCTAGCAGCAAGAATGAGAGGGCAAAATTTGATGATTATTAGGGTCTAAATGACAGGTTTGTATACTAGCACTGTATCTAAGATCAGGAGATAGAGTTTTCTAGATTTTGGTACTAGCAGCAATAGGTAGCTTTGTTCTGCAGATGTGGCACTAGTGTCATGAATGGAAAACAAAAGAAATATACAGAAAAACATGGAAAATGTCAGACTGAAATGGAAAGTCGGTTGTTTTATTGATATTTTGTAATGTTGTAGGTGGATAGAAAGTAACTGAAGATATTGGAATGCTTGGCATCTGTCAGAGAGGGCCTATACCAGAGAGGGTTTGGTTGTAATTTCACAAGCCAGCATGGTTCACTGGTCTATATGTACCATCCCTTGGTTGTCTGGTGTGACCAGGTCCATGGCCAGGTGGGTTCAATTCCCATGCCTGGCTCTATTGACCTTTCTTTCCTGCACTTTTTGTTGTGCCAGTGTAAGTTCTAGGAGGTCACATGAATGTCATGTGTGGGGTCATGTGATTGGTCATGTGACAGGTGTATCGCATGTTCTGCTGTGGAACTAGGCTTTTTATTGACAGGCTTTTTACTGGTTCCATTGCTAGTGGCTTGTGAGGCTCATCAGTGGTATTGCATCAACAGGTAGCAATTTCCAGAGCAGTGCTAACAACTATCATAGTGGCCTCCTTTATCAGTATGAACTCTGTTAGCAGTAGCTTGTTAGCAGTAAGGATAGTTTCAGAAGGTATTTTTTTAGCATTAGGATTGGTAGGGCAGTTGCTATTGTTTTTGCTAGCAATCTCTTTGGTTACAGTGGTGTAGAGGTCAAAAAGTTCCTTGAACCAGGCATCGTTGTTGGAGTTGCTATCAGTGGTCAGTGACTCTTAGTTAATAGTAGTGGCAAGTTTGTAGATCTTTGCTTCCATGAGCTGGAGGTCAGTTTCATCATTTGTGTTACTGATGGTGTTAAGGACTTGGGAATCATCAGTGTCAGTAGATTCTTTGTCACTAGATTTGTCTAGAACAAGAGTTGGTACAAGAGAGTTGGTAGAGTGGACAATGTTGGTAAGGAAGACTTGAGTGGTAGGACCAGCACTTCAGTCACCCAATGTCTCACCTACCCATAGAGCATACAATTCCATAGATTCAGTCCACCTGGTTTGACCATCTGTTATAGGGTTCAGAACTATAGAATTGTATGCTCTATAGGTGTTTGAAATTGGGTGACTGAGTTTTTTTGTGGGTGTTTGAAATTGGGTGACTGAGGTGGGACTGGACTGTTCAGTAACATGGATGATATTGGTGCTAAGAGTGGGTCGAGTCAGTAAGACAATTGGCAATGTCAGTAATGCAATGGATGGGGGCAGTAAGAAAGTGGTGGCATGGAACACATTAGAGGAGACAATTGGTACACTAGAGTGGTTGCATTTAGCAAGTGCTTCTTCTTTGGCTTCATGACACAGGAGTTTGATTTCTTGTTTGACCTCAATAATCTGAGTGGCATGTTCAAGTCCAGTTTGGCAGTTGTTGGAATGCTGGTCCTAATATGACTGGGTGTACTGCTGCACAGAAGGGGCTGCATTATTGTTTGTGTTAAGCTTCTGTCCCAAGATAACAGTGAATCCTTTGACAAGAGTGTCTACTGTAGCATCTAAGGCTGTCTGGAGGTCATTCCTGGATGCAAGGTCAGAGCCACTAGAAAACATTGGCATAGTTGCTACTTCCATTGCTACTGCTGGGGTCATCTGAGGTACCATGGCAGCAGGCACCAAACAGAGAACCCATTCAGCAGCAGCATATACCTGGTGGTAGGATACAGGTCAGAAAAGTGGTGGTTCATGAACAGAATTTTGAGTCATCAGTAGATTGGTAGCCAAGTCACAGTAGGAATTCCTTGCTGGAACCATTGTCATTCTTTGTTGGGGTTGCCATGGTTGCTAAACCAATTCATGATAACATGGAATTTTTGGTAATACTCAGAAAAGTCAGCAAGGATCATAGCATCTTTCTTCATAGTGTCAGTAGTTAAGCACACAAGATCATTCCAGGTCTATTTAGTGTTTTCCTCTGCCCCTGGATACAGCCCAATGACTGCTGCCTTCCACTCAGCATAGGTATACCAATGTGGTCAAGCAGGGGTGGCAGTAGCAGTAGCAGCAGGAAGTGAGGCAGGCAAAGTTGTAGTGCTATATTCTGGAAGGGAAGCCCAAATGTCAGCAGTGGTATACTCAACATAACGTGTTGCTAAGTGCTTTCAGTTGGTATTGTTGGTAATGTCACAGTTGTTAAGCCAATACTCTACTTTGCAAAAGTAGTAGGGAAGGTTGCAGAACTTAGTTTCATCCCATTTGGGGGTGGTAGAATGGCCTTGCATAGGCATGTATGGTATGGAAGTCATCATTGGTAGCAGTATTGGTAGTCAGGAAGAAATGTTGGTAGGATGGGATTGTTGGTGGGAAACATTGGTAAGTCTTGATAGTCAGTAGTGTCTGTAAGTGGTCATTGGTAGTCACTAAGGAGTTGTCAGTAAGCTCCCAAGGCTGGCAGTGTTTGACCTTTAGACCCTCACAGTGGGCTCTAAAATGATAGCATCCAACCCACTCTAGGCACATAACAGGGCAAAAGAGACCAACCACAAAAACCCAAGAGAAGGTGAAGGGGAAAAAGGACTGCAGTGTGTGTGAGGGTAGCAGAAGAATTCCCAGCTGATAAGAGGGGAAGGAAGTACAAAGGAAGGGGAACCTAACACCATGGTAGGTGCTGCTAGCACTAATGAAAATGGAAAAGGTGCTAAGGAAAGGGGGTGCAAAAAGTATGAAATCTGGAACAGGGAGGAGAAGGAGGTCAAGATGGATATACACAAACCTTAATGATAGTCAGTAAGGGTAGCAACATCAGTAAAGAAAAGGTTGCAATAGTCTAATGCAGGCTAATGCAGAATGGCACTAATGCTAATGCTCATGATTGTAGGAAGCTAATGCCACAAAGCAAAGGGTTAGTGATGTGGAATGGAGCTAACACCTTCATGAACAGTAGAGAGAAGGAAAATACACTAAAGTTTGCTAAGTTTGTAGTTCATAGTCACTGATAAATCATTGTCACTAATAAATGTTGTTGCTAGAGAAGAGAAAAGGTGAGGTCACAAACTCCCACTACAAGTGTAATGCAGGTCAAGATTTCAAGATCTTGATGCAGAGTGCTAACCACAGGATAGTGGGGGAGAAATTTGCTGCTTATTAGAGTCTAAATGACAGGTTTTTATACTACTAACAATGTCTAAGATCTGCAGGAGTGGATGTAAGTATGGTGCTAAGTAGCTTTGTAGTGTGGCAGCACAGGCCACATTAACAATGAAAATAGTGAGACTATGGGAAAATGTCAACATACAATGTAATGTGGGCATTTAGTAATGTTTCTGCTTTGTTTTGCAGTAAGTGGGGGTGTCAGTAATATTGATAAATGAAACTAGAGTGAAATAATAAGAGGTAGAGGCAAAATAGGAAAGAGAACACATGAAAGTCATGTGGAAGTCATGTGATGTGGCACATGACAGGTGCATTGCATGGTTTTAATTGAGTGTTTCGGTAGTTCTGTCAGTAGCAGTAGTGTTTACATCATTAGCCATTTTGGGGGCTTATCAGTGTGTAATATCAGGCCATGTTTTTGCCATAGAGTGTAGTAGACACAGAAAAACCAGTTCATTTTTATAGAAAAATCACAGAATAATCATAACAATGGAGTGATACACAAGTACAGGCAGCATGGTAATGGCAACTGCTTTCAATGTGCAACAGCCAAGATTGTGCTGGTCCATTGATCGCATAAAAGAATGAAACATATAGCAATGAATTAAAGGTTTCAAAATACATGTAATACTACAGAAATCTACACTCAGTGCAAATTGACATCTTCTACAGCTCCTAGGTGCAAATATATCAGTTGGAAAATGAAATGTGCCTTGCCTTCCATAGTATTCATCCCTTTTGCAGATAAAATACTCCACAAATTCAGTGCTTGTCTTACAAGGCTTGAAGAAGGAGTGGAGGCTGAGAGCAAAGGTGGGACAATAGCTGTAAGTCCAAAGGTAGAAGCAAAACCATGGACTGTAGATATGCCCAATCTCAACAAGGTCAAGGCTGCTATCATCTGCAAGATGTTGTGTGGGTGTCCCAATATGAGACAGTCCCCTGTGTGGTGATTCTAACAGCAAAATCAGCTGCTTGGTATGTGTAAAGATTTATCTGATATACCAAATGTTTCAGATGCATGCACATGCATTGCTGAAATGTCTGCATGTATTGCAGATGTGTGCGCATGCATTACCAAGGCATGTCCATGTGATGATTCTGTTTGTATGGAGTGAGTCATTGATATGTGTCAAAAATCGTACAGTACATATGGGCAAGTCCATGTGCTTTCTGCAGAGTACCCAGAAATGGACTTGACATGGTTGAATGATCTTTACCCTTGCATGAAGGAGTTGTAGGAGGAGTTCCCCCATACTGAGAAGGAAGGGGAGATTGGGTGGTTACTTGCTCTGGTCCCAGTCCTACACCAATGTAATTGAGGTCCAGATCATTGCTCACCATATAAGCATAAGCTCCCTGGAAAGTTCAAAAGTGCTCCCAGCAGTGCAAGTATTCATTCTTCACATGATTGAGACTCAGAGCCACTGCTTCTTTGATATAATAGTAGATCAGTCAACAAGAACTCCATAATTAAAACAATTTCACACTGAATGACAAATATCTCTATGTTCTTCCCAAGGCTGACTGCATAAAAGACCAAAGTGATGTTGTTCATAAACTGGCACAAGATCTGCCACTCAGCAGAACTGGCAAGGGTGGCCAATATGATGGAAGCAGAGGCCCCACCACAGGCATTAGCAATCAGTTAGAAGAGTGAAAGACATGTACATGCATTCTCTGGATTGTCACACTTGTAAGGACAAGGCTTAACATCTGCAGAACTCCTTCCACAAAGTTGTCAATGTGAACAACAGGCTGGAGTCAAGTGGGCACAGAGGCCAGGCAAGAGTTGGATGAGGCCAAGTAGAGCAAGCAAAGGGTTGGACATTGCTAGAGAAGCTTACAGTCAGTTCTGTGGATAGGCCAAAAGAATACTGATATTGTTCAGCCTGGGGATATTCTATCCACAGGCTGCCTATATATACTACATCAGTGGCTGTGCTGTTACTAATACTGTTTAACTAATTGGGCCCCAGTATGTAATGGAGTATGACTAACAACAATTGATGCTGAGTAAGGGTCCATGCATATGACTCATCAACACTGACTACTAGAAGACAGAAGGGGATAGGGTGGGCTGAGTGGTCATTTGGATGTGCTAAGAGTGGGTGTGTCATCAGACTAGGCTTGAAAGAGAGTTGGACATGGTCCAAAGACCTGTCCCCTTACAACACTCAATGTTGATGGGGAAGGGGGTTCAGGCACAGCCTCTGTAGCAAAATTGCCTGTTCAATAGCAGATAATCTGGTCAGTATGAATGAAAACCTGAGTACTGACAAGAGCACTAACATATATAGATAGACACCTGAACTCAAAAAATCTGGAGGGACAGGGAGTTCAGTAGAACAAACATGGACAAATCTGTTGACCATAGCACAGTCCAAGCACAGTCCAAGTGGGCAGGGGTAAGACATTCATAAGAAACATGATGGTAGATATAGAGAAAAGTTATGTCAGATCTGATCATTTTGTCAGCTATGCATAAGCAAATGATCACAGTATGATTCTCTTCCCAATTGGGAAGATGTGTTTTGAAGGTGTGACTGCATGACAAATTTTGATTTTATGCTTGGACACAGGCTTAGAACAATAAGATTTTCTGATGAATATATATGTTATATATATTATAGTCCAGGTAGAAAGAGCCAAATTATAGACAGGGAAAGAGTGAATACAGGGATTTCAAGATTTTCTCACCTTCTTCACCCTGTTGCACATAAATGAAGCCTTCCCCAGGTGTGCAAATAAGATTTTTAGAAAGCCTCTGCTGACTAGATTGCAAAATTGAAAAAAAAAAAACTGTGACAGATTTTCTTCAAAAAATCAAGGTTCCTGGACTAGTATCAACCTATGTAATAATTTTAGCTCTAGAATACAGTGCAGGATTACCAAGGCTATCAGCACATACCATTGGCTTGAGGTAAAGATGTTAGAAATCAAATCCTAATGTAGGCACAGTGTGAGTAATTCCCTCAGTCTCTGTGTAATTGACTGTATTTGTGCATACCTAATGTAGGCACAGTGTGAGTAATTCTATGTATGCATGTAAGTATGTGTCCAAATCATCTAAGTAGAATAGTGAGCTCACCCTCAGTCTCTGTGTAATCAACTGAGGGCTGCAAGTGCAAGTGCATAGTATATGTGTTATTTCCTCCATTGTCTCTTTGTCCAACAACAAAGAGTGTCTAACCATCATTGTCTTTTGCATGGCCCTGTGGCCCATGCTCATGGTCCACACTCATGGTGCCTCTGCATGTCAGATCGCAATACTCCTCCTCACCATGAGTGTTTTACTCCTCCTCACACAGAATCCATTCCTAGTATCCTATGTAATTTTGAGTTTTGTGGGGCAGGCAGGGCCTTTGTAAATATGTCAGCCACATTGTCCTTGGTGTTGATGTACTTCACCGTGATTTCTTTTGAGGTGATGTGTTCCTGCAAGAAGTGATACTTGATGTCCACATGCATTATATATTGATAGAGCATCATGTCTTTGGATAGGTTAATGGCAGAGTTATTGTTGCACAGTAGAGTTGTGGCCCCATCAGGGGAGTACCCTATAGCTGCCATGAGTATTTGCAGCCATATACATTCCTGGGCAGCCTCAAAGGCTGCCATATATTCTGCTTTGCATGAGGAAGCAGCAACTATCTGCTGTTTCCAAGTTGATCATGAGATGACTCCAGATCCCAAAGTCCACACATATCTGCCTATGCTCCTTCTGGTGTCCAGACAATTGGCCCAATCAGAGTCCATGAAGCCCAGCAGTGTTATTGGTTGTTGGCCCCTTAAGGATAATCCAAGCGTGCACATCCCTTTTAGATATTGAAGTGTCTGGATTGCCACATGCCAGTGCATTGGGGTGTAACAGTCTAGGAACTGAGAAAGTTGCTGCATGGCATATTGGATATCTGGCCATGTCAAGACTGCTAGCCATAGCGAACCCCCCACTAGTCTTCTATAGGGTATCCAGGTGATCTTATCTCGCTCCTCAGGCGATAGTTTAGATAAGTTGGTATGGTGCAGCTTTGCTCCTGTCTCCATGGGTGTCATTACTGGTGTTGCACTTGATTGACCAAATTGTTGCATCAGCCTGTCAATCAGTGCAGTCTGTGTCAAGTGGACTCAGTGGTTTTCCAGGTCCCAGTTAATGGCAATCTCTAGAATGTGCTTTGGCATACCCAGATCTGCAATTGTCCAAACACTTGCCATCTCCTTCCTGAACTCCTTATTTGCTGCCTTCATGCTAGCAATGGAGAGGAAGTTGTCAATGTGCACCCCTACAATCACAATACCTGAATCTGTCTTCCTGTAGTAGATACATGCTTCACATGCTAATCATGTAAATCTCCACCTCTTCATGTGCTTGTCAAGAGTCTTATTCCATATTCTACCTGCCTGCTTCATGCCATATAACCCTTTTACCAATTGGCACACCCAGTTCTCCTTCCCTTTTTCCTCAAATCCTCTCAGCTGTTCCATGTAGACTGTCTCCTCCTCAGGTAAGATGCCATTCAGGAAGGCTGTCTTGACATCAATCTGATTTGCATTCCAACCCATCAATGTAGCCAGGTGTAGCAGAATCCTCCAGGATTCCACATGTGCTGTTGGTGAGGTGGTGCATGTATAGTCTTGACCATATATTTGATTGAAGCCTTGTATTATGTGATGTATCTTGAACTTAGTTATCTTCCCATTCTCATCTTGTTTGATGGTGAAGACCAGTCTCTCTTTCAAGATATGGTGCCCCTTTGGAACATCTTCTCATGGTACCAGAGTCCACACCCCCATCTCCTTCAAAGAGTTGAGTTCTTCCCAGTACAACTCCTCCCACCTTGGTCCATCAGGCAAGTTCTTTGCCTCCTCCCATGTCTTCAGAGTCTTGATGTCTGCCTCAGGGTCTAGGTCTGGTAGGTCCTTGATCATGTTAAGTGCTGCCAGGATTCAATCAAAATTGGGTTCCTGTTCCCTGATGATGTCATCCTCACATAGCTCCTTGGTTGCTTTCCTCTGCTTGGCCCTCTCTCCCTTAACATGCTTGGCTGCCTCCTTCAACTCTCTAATGGCCTTCTCCAGACATGTCTCCCCATGGTCCCCTTGACAAGCCTTTTCTGTGGGTATTATTGTCCTTGTGGACTGTCGAACTTGGAGTTCTTGCATGATTATGGGTGGATCTTCTGACTGTTCATTGCATGGCTGTTTGGTGGGTGGAATCTCAATGACTGGTCCAGGAATAACTGGGTTTTCTTCTTCATCATCTTGGATACTTCTGGCAGGCATGTCAGTGGTGTGTTCAGCAATGGAGTTCATATCAGGAAAGTCTGATTTGGGTTCATTAGGGGGCGGAAGTTCTCCTTCTGGTGTTGTGGTTGGTGTATTGTTGTGGCTCTCAATGAATCATATGTGGTAGGAACTGTAGACTTTCTTTGCTGACTGGTCATAACATCAATAGGCCTTGGAATTTGAATTGTATCTGATCAGTACACATTTGATGGACTGCTTGAATATCTTGGAGTTATGCTTATTCTGGATTAGTACAAAGACTTGGCAGCCAATTTCCCAAATGTACAAGTAGTTTGGCTTTCTTCCGTACCATAATTCATCTGGAGTGACATCATGTATTGCTGAGGTCTTTGTTTTCCCATGGAGGTGGGTTGCCATCAAATAGAATTTGTCCCAGAGATATGGCAGACATCTAGCTGCCAACCTCATTGCCTGAGCTTTCTCCATAAGCATTTGATGCATGCATTCCACACAGCCTATATGTGCTGATGTGTAAGGAGCCCTGACTTTTAGCATGATCCCCTTCTGTTTGTACCACTCCTTGTGATCCCCCCATTGAACTCTCCATCCTGGCCAGTTCTTAGAATCTTCAAGTGCAAACCAGTTTTGTTTTCTCTCACAAGAATCCATGCTTTAAGTTCTTCAAATCCATCATCTTTCACCTTCAGCAGAATCAACCATGGTTTATTTGTATAGTCATCCACAATATTCATGACATAGTTATTACCAGTGTGAGATGTAACAGCCGCCTGCCCCATGAAATCCACCCACACCTTCTCCAGCTTCCTTGTTGCTCTATGCCCTTCCCCCTCTTCCCTCTCTTTTGGTACCAGTGTCCTGGCCTGTTTGCCAAGGATACAGTGGTCACATTTCAGGGGCTTGGAGGGAAAGGAGGAGGGCATACCTTCAATCATGCTTGCATATGCCATCTGCATGATGGACTGGTAGTTTGCATGCCCAAGTCTGAGGTGCCATGACTCAAGGTTGGGTGGTGCATGGACTGTGAAGGCATGGTCACTGAGGAGGTCAAGTGCATATAGATCTTGTTTTGGGATCAGAGTGTCAGTGGCAATGAGTTTGCTGTCACATTTCTTGGTTAAGGTAGTGCTGATGTCATCAAACATAGTTGCAATTCCAAGTTGGCATGCCAATTTACTGATGGAAATAGGTGTACTGTTGATTTTAGCACATGAAGCATGTTTTCAAGCTCAATATAGGTCCCTTCCCCTACATAGAGGCATATAGTGCCAACACCTGTAGCTGCAATGGTGGATCCTCTGACTCCTTGAATGGGCTTTTCACAGATGGGGTTGATGGTGATGAAGTCAGTGGCATCAGGGGAGATGTGTACAGTGGCTCTGGAATCTAGCAAGAACAAGTCTGTCACCTGATCATTGCATGATAGTGCTGATTCTTGGTTGCACCTAGTGTACTCATCCCAATTAACACCAGCCTTCGGCTCCTTCTCAAGCATGATCCACACATCAAACTCAAGCTCTTTGATGTTGGCCAAAGATCCAGTGGAAATTGTGTCTGATGCCAGTCCAGCAAACTCTGGTTTCAATGAGAGGCCATTGGTTTTCCCTGTTTGGCTAGCTAGTATGCTGCAATTGTTTCTGAGTCACCCTCAAGAGTAAACGCACTGCCCCTGATCAGCATAAAGGTGCATAAAGGTGATTTTCAAAGTCTTCTTCCTATCCTTCTCTTTCTTGAGATTCTCATAGTGCACCAGGCAAACCTTCTTCAATTCCTCTATAGTCTTCCCTTCCATAGCTCCACCCTCAAGGATACACCATGGCACAGTGTGACCTGTATATGCCTGTATGGGGCATTTCTGAGCCTTGCATGTTGAGCATGTGAGGTTGCTGGTTCTGGAGTGCTTTGCTGTGAATGCAGTGAGGGGTGTGTCAGTAGGTGCAGCATTGGTTCTGTCTGCCTCTAATAATGTCTGTTCTCCTTCAAGGAACTGCCAAATTTCTGCTGGTCCATATATCTTGGTGTTTCCAGCCTGTCTCAAATCATGGGAGATGATTGATCTGATGTGTGAGAAGGACTTGTCCAAAAGTGCAGATAACACAGCAATGGACTTCAATAGCTCCTTGGTTACCTTCCCAGCATCAAAAGTGCAGTTGATTTTATTAAAAATCATGTTGATGGTCTTTGTGAGAGGCTCAGAGAGTGAGCATTTCATGGTAAGAGCTTCTTGAAGTAGGTGGACCTGCTTGATGGGGACAGCACCACCATGGCATTCCTTCAGGTAGTTCCATAGGGACACAGGTTCCTCCTCTTCAGTGCAAAGCTTCTGTTCAGACAGAGATATCACATGTTTGATGAAGGAACATGCCAGGTGCCTGTTGGAAGCCCAAGCATGGTAGGCACATGGCTCATAGGTGGAGTGGGGAACTGGCAGAGGATCGAACACATAGTCCCATAGCTGGACCATGGGTAGTTCTAGTTTCATGGTGGACACCCAGTCCGTGTACTTGCTGTTGTCCTTTTCTAATATGTGTCCTGACTAAGAGGATGTGATCTTGCCAACAGGAAGGACAACAGGATTGCTAGAATTGTCCACCAGGTGCATCTCCGCTATCCTGGTGGTGCTCAAGGACATGGGCACTGGAGTCTCCATGGGCAGGGTTTTGCTTGTTGACAACATAGCAGCTCAGAGAACAAAGAGATTTCAGAATACACGATTCTTGCATAGATTCAATCAAAGAGGTTCAGGTAGTTAGCCTGGCAGAAATAGATAAGTGATCGTCACTTGCAGGTTTCAAGTGCAGGATTCGAGATTCTAGTGTCCGAAGCAGCAAAATCCTGTAACCTGTTAGAAATCAAATCCTAATGTATGGTGCGGGGTGCTTAGTCACCACTACTTTTGTACAAGTAAAGTCACACCTTCAGAAATAATCCCATTTCTTATTCCTCTAGCAAAAATGCATCTTTTTATGAAAGGAACTGATTGTCAAGACTGATTTTCAAAATTCTCAAAACTGATGGAGATAGATTTTCTTGTCAACCCCAGTTCTGCTGCTCCTTCCATAAATAGTAATTTATGTGGCCATAATTGCTGCAACAGCATCAGGAATTTGTCAGGAATCCTCCTGTGAGAAGCTCCTCACCTTCAATCTTTGAAATCTTGATTACAGTCCTCTTCTCTATCTTTTCCTATTTTGTTCAGCTTCTTGTGATGCCTTCCTGTGCATGCTCATGCAGCTGTAGCTTTGAGTCTCCTGTTTTGTTGAATCATGTAGAAATGAGTACATTTTTTCTATATCAAATTACTACATACAAGTTGCTAGCACTATCATCAGTGGGCATATGGCTATGCTCCACCCCTGAAAGTTGGGTTTTGGTTGGTCAATTCCACCACTGTACAAAAGTAGCGGTGACTAAGCACCCTGCACCATAGGCACAGTGTGAGTAATTCCTCAGTCTCTGTGTAATCAACTGTATTTGTGCATACATAATGTAGGCACAGTGTGAGTAATTCTATGTATGCATGTAAGTACATGTCCAAATCATCTAAGTGGAATAGTGAGCTCACCCTCAGTCTCTGTGTAATCAACTGAGGGCTGCAAGTGCAAGTGCATAGTATATATGTATTTTTTCCTCTGTTGTCTCTTTGTCCAATGACAAAGAGTGTCTAACCATCATTGTCTTTCACATGGCCCTGTGGTCCATGCTCATGGTCCACACTCGTGGTGCCTCTGTGCATCAGATTGCAACAAAAGATGAATGTGGAAAGTGGAAAACAAGGAAACATTGAAAAAGCAGCACAAAGTCTACCATCATCTCGTGTGTCACTCATGTCACTTTCTTGAACATATCATGAAAAAGAATCTGTTGCTAATGACCATTGAAGTGTTCATTGTAAATGTTTACAGTACACTCACCTATTGTAATACAAGGTTCTGGAATAGTAAATCCAAGAATTGTGCTATGGCAAAACAAGATGATCAAGCCTGCTCACATTTTCTTTTGAGTCCCAGTAAACAAGCCTTACTCAACTTCTGACTTCTATAAGTGTTCAGTTGATTTCATGTTCTGCAGAAATCATGGTAGTGAAGACAGCAGAGCAAACCTGACATTCAAAGTCCAAGACCAACCTAGTCTATATTAGAAATAAAGTCTACTAAGCCACTGAGGTCTCCCAATATCACATCATCCAGTTCATCATTTGAATCAGAGTCAGGATCATCACCATCACCACAACATATGGTTTCTGAGGCTGCCATGAGGGGCTGAGATGAAGGTTCTGACACAGGACCTACCACACAGCCAGCAGGCCTCCCTAGTCAGGAGGTCACAACTTGTCACTCCACATGATAGATTGCCAGTTTGATGGTTTGACCAACTTTCTCTTTGTGAGTTCCAGAAATCACTGCAAAAAGGATTGGTGATCAAAGATTACTACAGCACTTGGCAGCAGGCATGACAACAAGGTGACAATCTCCCAAACCACCATCAAGATGGGACTCAACCATTTCTCACTCTTTCCCCTCTGTTTGACCTCAATTAGCTTATGGAATGTGACTATGGATTGCTTGTCAAGAAAGTTTGAGGGTAAGTGCAACCATTATCAAGATATCAGAGGGTGCCAACTGGGGGGGCCTGCTAACTGCATGGTAGGACATAGTATGTCATTGACCTGCTAGCTACAATATGAGTAGCAGGCTCTGCAGTTCATGTAAGTGCCCTGTGTCATTATAATACTGCACCAACATGGACACCAAGCCACTAAAACATGGCGGCAGCATGGTAAGAGCAGATTTGTGTTTCCAGTTGTAGCGAAGATGTTTGTCTGCTGTGGTAACAAGCCAAGATCAAGTACTTTCAAAGATTGACATGCAAGATAAGAGCATGATTGGGCAGAGACTAGATAAATCCAGAATGTACTCAGTCTCATGCAGGTCAATGCAGAACAAACTATTTATTACCTAAATAAATCCAGAATGTACTAGGTAGGAAGTAATGTAAGCTAAGAGTGAAGTAACAGTGAAACAACTAACATACCTCAGTCTCGTGCACGTCAATGCGGAACGAACTGAGGTATGGCTAATGTGGAAAACATATTTAAGGGAGCGTAGACAAACACACGTGATGCCAATGTCATGTACCATGACCGGCGCATGTCTCTGACGCGCTCACTCTCTGACAAGCACCTGATTCAAGAATCGACGCACAATTTTTACTATTAGGATGTGAAAGATATGATAATGGCACGTGTCTAAGAAATGTCGCACCAGGTCAGTGGACTGAAAGGTGTAGGCGACTCTGCCATCAAGTATACTGAAAATACCACTTTTAAGAACCGACCGTACGTCCAAGGAAGTTATCGCAAGGTCAGGTTCGCAAGATCCGACGAATAGTCCAACCCCAACTGCACCGCACCGCGCATCCCTCACACCAGCCCCTTCTCACCCTCCCCTCCTCTCCTCTCCTCTCCACTCACAACCTCCTTATATAGCCCCTCCATCCTCTCCAACAACACCTCCCCCTCGGCTCTATACTCTTCCCACCGCTTAACATCCACGACGCCCACCCGCTCGCGACCCCACCTGTCCGTCTCCGCGCCAAACTTCGCCGGACGCGGGCGCGGCGTGCCATCATCTGCAGCGCCGTGGAAGAGCGTGACGAGCGCGAGGGGCGCGAGGCACACGTG
>JAGGAW010000159.1:0-15253 GCA_017657375.1 Termitomyces sp. T27 | reverse complement strand
TCATATGCGCCTATTGTTGATATCTTCTATCAGATCGTACAGTAGACGCTTACGGAAGAGCAAAAGATCGAGGGTATCGCGCTTGTACCGCGACGTCAACGATGTCGAGCGCGAGGGTGGTCGATGATCATCTAGAACACAAGTACTTGTAGATTGAGTCTGATTCACGAAGCATGGAGTAGAAAAAAAAAAACAGAGTTCAAAAGGCACAGAGCATTGCCACCGATCATTGCTTTGTCATCGATCACTACCGGGCCGGATTGCATTTCCAACCGGCGGGCGAGATCAATATGCCAAGTGGCGGCCGCCAAGGTTTTTGTATGTATGTCCACCAAGTTTTATCTCAATTCAAACCCCATTCCTCTTGTGCAATCCTAGAGGTAAGTATGTGCTAGTAGATGCTCGTCTGTCTCGAAGCCATTTGGGGCTTACACATGTTCGTTGCCACAGGCCGTCGTCAAGAAAATAATCGGCCATCACTCGACTGCGATCACTGATAGATCTGGCGAGCAGGTCAGTTGATCACTCCCAACAACGTCCGCCGTTGTACTGGAAAGAACAAGAGTCAGTCTACTTACTGCTCCTCCATACTGTCCGTGTGATTGTATCTTTGCAACATGCAGCGCGTCTGGTCGACGTATCTTGACGATATGTTTCGGCGCCCTCAGGTGCGTAACGCCATGGGAAACACTTTTTTTGAGATGCTAATCCTGGCTTTCCGGCTTCGTTCGTTCGTTTGCCTCAGATGGATCTACCGTGAGTGCCCCCTTCCCAAGCTGCCGTGCGCAGCATTCAAATTCTGCGTATATAGGTCCCGACCAGCCTCCGCCTCATCCAACACCAACTCGGTCTACTCCAACGCAACATCGACACGTCACATGCTAGGCGGCGACGCTACGCCGTGGGTCTTAGGCGGCTCCGCGCCTCACAATAACAATTCGATTCACAACCGGGACATCACGGACGCGAGCAGCGTCTCGCTATCTGTCAACTACATCCCGTCCAAGTTCTCGACGACGCTGCTCACGCCTGGCGGGAGCGCGACGCGGAAGCGGAGGAGCGCGAAGGGGATCGACCCGGACCCGGTTGTGCCGAAGCACGGTGGGGGCGTCGATGCGTTCAGAAGTGGGGAAGCGCGCATGGGTGGGCCGGGGGACGACGACGACGACGGGGTGTGGGTGGCTCAGACCAAGGGCAAGAAGAAACGGCTGCGGTGGAACCGCTTCAAATGGGTCCTCTTCATCGCCAACGTCCTCGTACGTCGTTCCCTTTCTCTCCTTCCAATCCCAATATCTAACTCCTCCCAGCTAACCGCCTACTCTCTCCTCGCGCTCATCTTCTGCCTCCTCACCTGGTTCAACGTCTGGCATCACGCCGACATCATCCGCGTCTCCAACCGCCCCGAACTCATCCTCTCCACGCTCGCCGCCTCCCTTGGGGTGTTCACCTCCCTCCTCGGCTTCTCCGGCCTGCTCCTCAACAACCGCTCCTTCCTCGCGGTCTACACCTTCCTCCTCTGGCTCGTCTTCGCGCTGCTCGTCACGCCGGGGTACATCACGTACCGCCGGCAGGCGTTCAACCTCCCCGGCAAGCTCAACGCGCAGTGGTCCCGCGCCCTCGGCGCCACGGGCCGCGCGCGCGTGCAGACCCAGCTCGCGTGCTGCGGGTACTTCTCGCCGTTCGTCGAGGCGACCGTGTCGCAGACGTGCTATGCGCGCAGCGTGCTCCCCGGGTGCAAGGCCCCGTTCCTGGCCTTCGAGCGCATGGCGCTCACACGGTGGTTCACAGTCGCGTTCGCGCTCGTGCCGCTGCATATCGGCGTCATGGTCGCGGCGCTCCTGTGCGCGAACCATGTGACGTATCGGTTTGGGAAGGGCATGATGCCCAAGCGCTACAGGCTGTCGATGAACAGTATGGCGCTGATTATGGAGGGGTATGCGAGTCAGCTTGCGGAGAAGTATGGTGAGGATGTCGCGGAGGATATATTGAAGAGGTCCAGGGAGAATGTGCAGCACAAGATGGAGATGCAGGATACGACGAAGTATCGGAATGCGGAGGGCCCGTATAGGTCCCATGTGAAGTATGACTCGTTGATTGCGTCGTAGGCCGCCCGGGAAAAGCGAGCTCATGCTCCATTATCGACACAGGAAACCCCACCCTCGCTTCTCAATATACCTAAACTTAAACCATATCTTATTCTTCTTATGTATCGCTGCTTTATCGCTGTATCCTATACCCATACCCATACCAAATGCCATACAGATGTGTTCACAAACACTCCCCCGCTCCTCTCCTTCGGTTCGAGTGTCGTCACCACTCTGAAAATGGCTCTGCTCGATCACAGATGTCATGCTCAGCATGGTACCGGTACGGAAGCGAATAGAGATTTGGGCATAAGTTTTAGTTGATAAGAATAAGGACCACCCTTGACATTGGAACTCACAACGTATACGTACACTGCTATATACTTACTCTCTTGCCGTCTTCGGATAAGCATGACTTTCTCTGTGTACAACGGTGACTGCCAGTACTTATTCGCTCGTTGCATATACTTATGGGAACGAAACAGAAAGTATCGGAAGCTACTAGCTTGGCAATTTGTAGGACCAACTTGAAATTCATCTGGCCTTCTGACTTTGTTGATGGCCGAGACCTAAGTTTACATGATATGGCACACATTGATCCAACGCACGAGTGCCTGAGTCAATACAATGGAGGCATACGTACAGTTATTCGCTCCTGTCAAAATCATGCTGAATATCATCCTTTGGCTGCTAGATCTTGGAATTTGAAGTACGTCTTTTTGATTGGAGTTTGATCGGAGCAGAGAAGCCTAATTGGAGTTTGATAGGAGTATGCTGTTGAAGAGGCCTCTTCCTGCCACAGGATGAAGTTTAGGCGACTAGACAACGTTGGGGTCTATTCTTACAGGTTATCTCGTGAACGATTTCATACACAGGTAAGTGGACATTTGAACAAACAACTATATAGCAGGACAGATCAGAACAAAAAGAAACTTCGAAAACAGGAGCAGGGACAAAAACTCTAGCTGCAGGGTTGATCAAGCCAAAGTTGAATTAAGGTGCAAGCCCATTCTGCGCAAGCAAGTTTGGCGTGTTCGGGGCTTTACTCTGTTTAGCTCGGATGTCTATTATATGGAAGAATTTACTTACAAACACCACTGAGAACACCTTTGAGAGCCAGAGTGTTCAAATAGTCTTTCATTTCAGCTGGAGTAGATTTCCTTTGTGACAGGAATGCGGCGACAAGGCCTGAGATATACGAGGTAGACTGTACATCGTTCAGCGACTCCTGAGTCTTGTTGGACGGAAGGTGTATACATACAGCTGATGTTCCAGAAAGGGTCTTGACCGCCTGCGCAAGGGTAGAGTGAGTCAATGAGCATAGGATACGCCGCTAATCTGAATTCAAACTTACATGTTCGCCTCCAATCCAAGTGCTAGTGATGTCTACTCCCGGAGCAAACAAATCAACAGTGCCTCCATAATTTGAGAATGTGGCTTGGCGATCAGCGATATCAGAAGCACCAACGGCAATTACACTTGCGACATGACCGGGAGAGAAAAGGTTTGCATACGTCCCTTCATTACCTGCTGCAGCCTGACCATTTGCTCTGAAATCAGGGAGAATTTTCTTGGAGAAGACAACGGATCAACGCTTACAACAACAGTGATATTATCCAGAGTCAGCTGAAAACGTTATAATCAGACTATTACAATGCCTGAAGGTGTTGTAACGGGCGTACTTTGGTAACAGCATTATCAACGAGGGTGTTCGAAGGGAAGGCAAGAGATATGGAAACAACGGAACGACGACGGGTGCGCAGGACTTCCTTATGGACAAATTGTAATCCAGAGAGCCTGAATCATGAGCACAGGTTAGTAGTGATCTGATTGAGCCTTGAATCTACCTCACAAGTCGGAAATATAACCTCTATTGCATCGGTGGAGTTATGGACCATAAGTCATGAGCAAGCTACACCAACGGTCTAGAGCTCGCAGGTCTCACCTGTCATGATCCAGAACTTTCACCGCAATGACAGTGGCTTGCTTTGCTACACCATATGTCCTGCCAGCTGCAATTCCGCTGTGCTTCTGTTACGGCTAAAAGTGTCGGTGCAAGGTTTGGCAACTTACGCGCAGTGAGTTCCATGTCCATCGTTGTCTACATCACGGAATGGTCTGCCAGGACCGAACTTTCCAAACGTCTGACCCCATTCCGCGCGTTCACCAAAGTCAGCCTGGGTATGCCAAGTTAGAGAAAAGAAGTAACCAATCTGGATCAACTTACATGATCAAGGTTGATACCTTTAAGTATCAATGTCGGACGATATGAATATACGACTGATCTGTCTTATAAACTTGGTGCTTACCAGAGTCTGGATCAAGTATTTCAAGATGAAAGTTAAGCTTTGGTCCAAGAGAAAGGGAACGTACCAACAATGTATATATCAACATTTCGACCCGCATTTGGATCGTGATAAAATGAGAAATTAGTTGCTCTGTGGGTACAACGTCAGTTGGTCTTGCGATTTGAATAAGTAGTAACAGCCTGAGTACGTACGCGGCATTGTGGGACTGAAGCTTGGTCTTGGAACTCAAGCGTGCGAGTCCCCATGTAGCATTAGTCCTAATGCCAACGTGAATCATTATCGAACAACAGTGAACAGTGGAAGAGAACGAACTGAAGAGCAGCAACCTTCGTAATACCATCCTCATAGATTCCCTCGACATGAGAATTGGCCCGTAACTCTTCAATCTGCTTGTCGGTGAATTTGCCTGCGCATTGGTAGATTTAGACATAGAGAACACAAGAAATCAGGCGTCGCAAAGCGTACCAGCAATGCCGTCGATGATATCATAATGGTGTGTCGCAGCGTAGTTATTGACTTTTGCGAATGAATGACTGGCGTTGGCAGATTTCAAGGTCACAATATATCCACCATTTGTCGCACCGGAGGATTTGACAACGTCGACTAGAGTGCTGGGTGCACCAAGCGCGGTGAGAGCTAAGGTGAAAGTACCAAAGAAAACAGTAGAGAAGTGCATCGTGGAGCGGAGAGGGCAGACTTGAGGAGACTGAGGATTTGGTGCCTCACCTTTATACCTTACGCCATGCTTTGAGCACCCCAGACAGCGGCTAGTACGGTGGTGACGACACTACATCTGAGTGCATATTCGGTTGCACTGGTTATTAAAAAGGAAGGATATCGGACGTACCGCGAGCTTCTGCACTATGTACGAGACACGGAAGATATCTAAGATATCCCTGGCTCTCACAAACAACTCTATGGTAAACTATATGTCAACCAAAAAAGGAAGGCCTGGCCTTGTCAGGGGTACATTGAGGGCCGGCTTTGAGCCAATTAAACAACGTCTTTGGGCACCATTCCTGTAGTAAATGATAGACTGACATCACAAAGAGAATCGATTCCGGAAAGGGTCCATACAGATGACACGCTTCATGGAGATCACAGGTCGGGATCTCTCTAAAGACATTGAAGCAAGAATTTGAGGATATACATGAGATGCCAAGAGTGTGGATAAGATAGCATCACAATGAGACATGACAAAGTGCGAGCGTTGTTCGTAGGTTATTGATGTCGAGATATTCTGACTAAAGATATGCTCGAGTAATTTAAAGATGATTTAAGAAAATAGATATAGATTAATCACCGTAGATGTACATAGAGAACCTGTCTTTAGGAGGGATATATCGTTGCTTGGCGTAAATTTTTTAACTAGTCTCCCTCCTGGGAAATGAACTGAGTGGACTCCATTAGAACGTTGACCGGGACTTACTTTCTCCAAAACATGTATATATGTAGTATATCCTTAAATTGTGGTCAACTTCATTTCAATCTTTGTCCTGTATGGAGAGCATTGCTTACTCTTTGAGTTCCGAACGTGAGAGCAGCCAAAATGGGTACTATTAATCAGGTCAACGGTCTCCTTTTATGATGAAATGAGATTACGCGCTTGAGGCCATGACCATTGTCCAAGATGTTTTACTACCATCACCTCCTAGTTGGTTCATCACTGCCACGTCCAGCCTAAAGCGTTGAACAAGGGAGGGTTATCTGCAATAGCTCTTCGATGCTAGATCAACGTACCCATCAGCTATCAATATCATTATATTGAGTAGCGACAGCCGAAGGAACATAGACAATGATAGGTAAGGTTTGTTCAGGTTTGACCAACTGAAGGCGCCCCAATGGCGGTAGAAGATTGTAGCCATATGTGCTGGAAGTGGGTCAGTACTTTATGGTTTTGAAACAAGATTAGAATTGACCTTCGACAGCCAGAACAATGGCAGAGGAAACGAAGATGACGATGGCGCAAACCAGAGTTCTACATCCCCATTGTCATTAGTGTGTAATTTGTCCAGTTTCAAAACCCGACGCACGGTGCATTTGTCTTGATGGAGCAATAGAAGTGACCTGGTCGGCGAACTACAATCGAAGGGTCTACAGTTAACTACTGACACAGGTAAGAACCCAATATATGGTCAAGCAGAAAGAAAGGACCATCAGTACGATGTAGCCCATGAGGACGAAAGCGGCCCATGGGATCAATAGGAGCTGGAAAGTTTAAGCACTTGTTCGGATATTACAAGAGTGGCACATCACACCAGTTTTGTTACCCAAGGATTCTCCTCGCTTCTTCCAAAGGTCAGAGCGGACGCAAGAATGTCATACTGTCAGACATGAGCAATAGTTTGAACTCGTGGAATGGAATCCCTCAACTAACGTCTATCAGCAGACAGGTGAGACTCAGAGCACACCTATTTATGAGGGACATTGGTCCTTCTGTAAACACAGCACAAAAGAAGTGAACTGACAATGTGGGGCAAGAGTAAATGAGCGTAGCCTGCGCTAGACAAATACCGAAAGGTGGTTCAGGTCCAGTTTCGTGTCCGAGAATCAACAGGTATGAGAGAGAGGATAATATCCACGATATGAGGACATTATACCATCCGTTCCTCCGGTGTACATTGCGAAAACAGAGGGCCGATACTAATACTGTTGCATTCAGGAAGACGCCCAAGAGCGAGAGCACGTTGAAAATAGTTCGTTCTATGAAAAGGGTATCAGTGCTTTTAGTTGACGCTGGGAGAGCCCGAGGAATGAGTGGCATGGGAAAAGAAGGACAGAAAGAGAGTGAATGGATCAAACGAGAGTCCTGAGTGGTGCAGGAGGATCCATGATAGAAAGGACCATTTTAAGTAGAATCGCGCGCAAGGAAAGCTAGAGTTGCGAAAACAGTGAATGATGACCGAGAACAAGAATTTCCAAAACAACACAAGTACATGCATCAGATGAGGATGAAACCCGGATGTGATCATTTGCTTATTGCGATGTCCAGCACCAGCATCTACAAGATAGATACATATGAGCATATCAACCGGCAAAAATTTAAACACTATGATCCGTTACTATGAGGCACGTGCTCCTTTGTCCAACTAAATCACATTTTTGATTTTTGATTTCAGTTCGACGACACTTTGTTGGGCTTACCACGCCCACCTCAACCTAGAACAACAATAACTCTGAAACCTGTGGCTAGATTTTGCGAAAATGATAGAACGAAAGATTCTATCCCGTCGAACTGCAGCCGCGCATGTATTGTTCACGAAGTTTACAAAATGATCATGCTCTTATTCACCCTTCCACGATGAAATCTCCAGAGACGATTGGTAGAGCCCG
Organism: Termitomyces sp. T27; assembly: GCA_017657375.1. Lineage (NCBI taxonomy): Eukaryota > Fungi > Basidiomycota > Agaricomycetes > Agaricales > Lyophyllaceae > Termitomyces > Termitomyces sp. T27. The sequence goes on along the minus strand of JAGGAW010000159.1, from coordinate 7,527 downwards.
ACCTTGATGGACTTGAAGATCGATACAGATGTAGTTGTACCCGGCTGGCATCCGCTGCCTCCAGCCTCTCCTACCATCTCACCGTGCAAGCTGTACTCTTTTGTTTGGTTCCGATACGACCTCGCTCTCTTGCGTCTCTCAGCTGCATTGACGTCACATGCAGATGTTGCTGGAGAATCACCAGCGTCAAGGCTATACAAGGTCTGGTCAAATCGTCCACACTTCCGCGAGCTCCGTTCGATTTCCTTAACCACGCAGACTCATGATGTACGTTCCTTACCGTCCCCTTCTTAGTCCAACATCCTGTGGCTCGCCGGTCCTCCGTTCTTTTTTAATCCCATCGGGTTAGAAAAGCCATCATCGACTTCTCATATCTCAACGACGGTTCTGGCACGTCACTTCTCGAAAGGGCTGTACGTAGGCGTAACTTCTGACTGATAGAACTCGCCTGCTGCTGATGTGCTTGTTCGCGACCGAAGCGGAAGATTGCCTGGCGAAGGTAGAACGTGTTTGGGCTTTGTTGAAATAGTGTAAATACGTGTAAGGTCCGTCTTCACCGATCTTACTGCCGTCGATAGTTGCGAATTAGGATTAATGTTATTTGAGAAGTGGACGCTGCTGCCCGAGACGCCGAGCCCCGGGCCAAGAAATGATACCTTAACAATTACGTGAAGGGTTACAGCACTCGGTGACTCGTCTTAAAGAACTGAGTATTCTATTGTACGTATCTCTACATTTAGTCTTCCATTCTGCTTGGTCCCGTTTTTTACTGGAGCTCATTTTCTCCCTTTCTCCTATCAAAATTAATTACCCACCACCTACAGATGACTGCCATCAATCAATCTGACGAAACAGTCGCCTCCCATTGCTCCTTTCCTCTCATGCTTGCTATCTCCAAGCTCTCTCTGCCCTCGTCCACAGCACCAGCACCGTCACTGTTGATCGCCTCTCGCATAGCCACCCTGAACTTTACGGTCACCAATAGTAACACATCCATCATAACACATCCATCACGATTCACCGCGTGCTATCGAAGTCGATGTGGACGGGCTGAAATCATACATGAAATGACAGCATCGAAGCCCCGCAAGGGATAGAGGCGTCACACAGAACATTGAGCCTGATCCTGTTCCCTCACCCTGCCTGAGATCTCTGAACTTTATCTCGTACGAGCTGAGCTGACGATCGAGGCCGCGAGTGATTATGTGAGAGTGAGTGCACAGAGAAGGTGGCCGGTGCTCTGGGTTCGTTCATAGCGGTGGCTTTGATGACAAAAAGGCAGAAGCTGTGGTGATGGATGGGCAATGAGACAGGGCGACAGCATAACATGACTAAACACTACATTCGAAGAGGTCGAGGAGGGTGTGATAGCCAGCTACGGGGGTCGCTGCATGCAGCAGTGCAGGCTGAAGTCTCGTCTCGAACAAGATTCACCGATTGGAAAGCGCACCACAGAAGAAAGGCATTGGGTGTCGAAGCTGTGGCGATGGTGATGGGTAATGGGGGTGAAAGCGAGGAAGATCAATATGAGACGCGGCGCTAGCGGACCTTGATTGAACGTGTTGAGAAAGTGTGCAAAAGGAGCATGGCGATGATGGCGAGAGGGTGAAGGTAATCGAGCCAAGTATGGGATCTCCAACCCACTATGTCAGTTCCTGAATTTCCGTTGGCATGGCATGGTCAGCGCCTTCGGTTTTCTATGTTCGGCTGATGGGAAGAGACCATACTTCGTACCCGGTGGTTCAGAACAGCTGACGTCGCGCAGCACAAGTGGGACAGGTCCATGAAACAGAGCGGAAGGTGACCATGAGACGGGAGAAAAAAACCCAGTTGTGTGGTGCTGTGCTGGATAGTAGGAACATAGGTAAATTTGAGAACAATGGCAGGAAAAGCTGGCCTGGTAGGCATGGCAAATCTGCAACTCATGAGGAAAACGACACGGAATATATTTATGTGACACGTCAGTGAGCCAGCATGCATCGACAAAAGAGGCAGTTGCGGGGTCGGCGCAGTTGCTGAAAAGGGTGAAAATGTTGTCCGAACACTGTCATTGCGATGGTTGCCTATGTGACGAATCAGGGAGTGTTTCCACGCATACAGGAATGATGCAAACCGTGTCCGGTATAGTATGGGGCAAGCATCATGATGGGAGCTGATTTGCCATCGAAATCCGTCTAGCGCCAGCCCGCATTTCAATGTATCGAATAAGAAATCAATAAGTCAGGGAGTCAGGGCGCAGGGTGGTTCTCGACCGCGAAGGATTTAGTTGGGAAGCCGATCGCAAAATGATTTCGTGGGGCGGGGAGAGGTGCAGAAAACGTAGCATTGCGGGTATGAAGAGAACTCTTTGAGTACATAAGCCTAAGGAGGACGGTGATACGGGCAGAACGTGGCAAAGCCTTTTGTGTTGGTGATGAAGGGAACGATGATGAGGATGGAAATTCAAGTCATCACAGACTGAAATGCCGAACGACAGCACACAGACCCTTCACCAGCTCTTACATCATCCTAGACTCGTTATCGTCTGTCGTACTACCAAAAGATAAGACAAACTGTTTTGGCGGTAGACACATCGTCAAGGAAACATACGCGCGTCAAAGCTAATTGAATTTGAAGGTGAAAACCCAATGAAGAACAGAGGATACATACGTCGTTCTTGGCTAACTGGGCTGTAGGAAGGTAACCTATATATGACGCAGACTAGCTGGGACTGGATGCTATCTTATCACCGAGGTCCGATATCGATCCACACCCTTCCCGTCTCTCGCCATCGACGCGATGGACCTCCCACGCGTTTTTTGCCTCAAATCGTACATGATAACGAACAGAGATGGTTGGAGAAATATTGTGAACTGCAACCTAATACGTTGTAAATCTCATTTCTGTGGATGAGCTGATGGCCTTTCTGTTCCAGATCCTTCAAGTACGACCAGGTCCGAGAAGAGAAGGTTGGATTCAACCAGTGAAATCTCGGTCTCTGAGAGACGAATGGCATCGTATTACTCCGCGGCTTCCTTCGAAATACGGTGCAGGTAGATAGTTGACGTTACAACATCCACAGTGCACCATACTGTCATTTCACTCTTCACTCGCACCGACCAGCCAGCTGTTCCTGCGCAACTCGCATGCCAGATGCATCCCAAAAGGCTCGCTCGTTCATACTGAAATATACGTCTACGGTCTTCGGGTACTGATCCTCATGCGGCTATCATACCAATGACCATTCTGCCCCACCTCTTTCGGATGACAATTCACTCCCCAATGCTTCCTCCTCGCCTCACTACATTTGACACTTTTTCTCTTCTCGGGGCGCTGTCGATCAAAATCCAACTCAAATATCTCCTCATTATCTGTACTGCTGCCTGCACGTACGAATTTATATTTGTAGACATATCAATAGAAAATCACTATAAATCCTCAATAGAACTCAGTCCGTGTTTCCTCTAACAAAGCGGAATTCTTGACATTGTTCTTGGGTTCTACAGTCATATCCGTCCGTGCATCTCATGCTGCACTTGGCGTAGGATTCGTCGCAATGTTGTCGCAGAACCACGAAGAACGGCTTAGAATGCGGGCTGTACTACGACTACCTGTGTAGCCCTCTTGCAATTAAACCAAATATTCTCTGTGTTTACGAGAACTGAGCATTTTACCCATCTAGATGTCAGAATTTCTCTTCTAGCCTTGAGTCTACTTCTCATTGGAACCTGCTCGAGCTTCTACACATCGTCCCGCCAACTCTGTTTCGCTATTAGTTCTGCTTCAGTGATCCCAGAGATCAAAACACCATCTCGTTTAGTACCTTTCCACGCGTCATCACACGACCTCATGGTAGATCATCTTCTTGCCGACTAAGCAGTGGCGAAGACTTACATTCCTTCGAGATCCCGCTACTTGTTCCATGTATTTGGTCATGCTCGGTTCATTCTCATCCGAGTCGTTCTAACATTTATTATTACAATCCTTACTCAGTGCAAGGGAGTACCCCTTTAGCGCTATACCATTCTCTAACAGAGTTCTCCTATTGGAGTCATTGATATCTTCCCTATTCCGGCCTCGTGGCGTACGTGCACAGCTTGCGCCCCTCGAGTGAAGCTCAAACCCCTAGACCGATCTAAGACACCTCCTAGCGCCACACAATACCGTTCGACACACTGCCTTACCAACTTCGATCCCTATACGCACAGCCTCGCCTCAGGTATAAAAGGCCTATGAAATCGACCATGGACTTCATCATTCCACCTTCGAGTTTACACGCAACAAGCCTTACAACACTCTACAACTTATTACAATGAAGTTTTCCGTCTTCGCCATTAGCGCTGTCCTCAGCCACGCAGCTTTCATCACCCCCGTGCTAGGTGTGCCTACTGAAGAACGCCGTAACCTTGTTCAGGTTAGATTATTACATATTCTCATTCGACTTGTCCACTGATAAAATTGAATTATAGCGAGGTTACTATAATAACTATAATTACGGCTACAACTCCCACAACAGATGGAACCAACCCTCTCGCTGGAACTACTGGAAGCCATACAACAGGGGTGGAAATGGTGGAAACGGAGGCAATGGTGGAAACGGCGGGAATGGGGGCTGGCGCAATGACGACCGGTGGAATCCGTACCCATATCACAATGGCGGTGGACATGGTGGGAACGGTGGTAATGGCGGAAATGGTGGAAATGGAGGCAATGGTGGGTGGAACTCGTGGGGTGGTAATGGAGGTAACGGCGGGAATGGCGGGAATGGAGGCAACGGGGGCAATAGCGGGGGTAGTATCTGGGGTGGAGCCGGTGGGAATGGCGGGAATGGCGGGAATGGCGGGAATGGCGGGAATGGCGGGAATGGCGGGAATGGCGGGAATGGCGGGAATGGCGGGAATGGTGGCAACGGCGGGGGTAGCAGTTTGGGAGGTTCTGGCGGAAATGGTGGCAATGGTGGCAATGGTGGAAGTGGCGGAAGTGGCGGGGGCAACTCGGGAGGTTCCGGAGGTAACGGCGGCAATGGAGGAAATGGAGGAAATGGTGGAAACGGGGGAATTGGAAAGCACGCGGGAGCCGGAGGAAACGGTGGCAATGGCGGAAACGGCGGAAATGGGGGCTCAGCTTAAACATATCTCAAAATTATTAGTATAAAATCAAATACAAAGAACCGCCAGCCTTCGTCCACCCTTAGTGAGAAATAACTTTTTGTCTTGCCTCTACAGATTCACCAGCCAACTCGCGAAATTCACCGTTATCCTCACTCGTTTGACATGCCAACTTGCGATCATGACCTAGCTGTTCGGTGGCCGACGACATGCCCATGTTATACATCAAACCTCTTACCGAGTTGTTCTCTTTGATAGGCCCAAAAATGTCCCGTGACGGCAGGTGAGAGGGATCCAGAAACGCGGCACATTTATGTCTATTACGTCTCCGTTTTGCCAGTTTTCCAGACTCAAGAAGACGGTGAGGCATGCACAAGTACGCTCGTGCGTCTCAAGCGCTTGACACGCGTCATACCAGGACATACGTGGCATATAGTAGATGAATTTTTCTCCGTTGCCGTCTTCCCTGGTCCTCCATTCCACCCTTTCCCGTATACCTTCGGCCTTTTCTCGAATATTCTCATATAATGGCATGCAGAATCTCATATTCTCGTCTGTCATCAGCGGTGCTGAATTGTGAAAATGTAGGGGCGCCGTCTCTACGTCGCCCGCCTTCTGATATTGACCACCCATCAGCCGACTTCGCACTTAACATACGAGATGAAGGGAATGTGATACCATCATCCTTACTGCAATGAGTGTACATGTATTATGGCCATTGGTGCTACGGCAGTGGAGAAGACAAAAGATTGAGCAGGGTGGGTTAACAGAGATACTTAAGCGAACGCGGAGACCTGCGTGAGCGAGTTCAGTTCGTTTATCCGTCTGTCGATGGGTTATCTCAAGTGCAGACACCGGTATGAATCAGTGACAGTACATGGGAGGTTTCGTGGATATCACGAGGAGGCGTCATTAGATGCCTTATGGTCATGGGCTGAATATTCGGTCCTGCAGCTCGCAGAACTCAGGAGGAATCAGGCGGTGGAATCGGATTGGATGTCATGGTGCTGACCTCATTGTGAGCTCTTTGTCCATTCATGACTGTTTGGGACAAAGTGAGATAGTCGTATTCTCCGTAGGATATTGCCTAGTCTGACTCTTCAGCCTGAGTGCGGTCCAGACAAGAGAATTGTCAAATATCCTATTCCATCATTGACGGATATTCTACGATGCCGAATTTTTGGGGAATCGGGTGTCTGATTTGGGGCTCATCCTGCGTTGACGTCACTTCCGAATATCAACCGGCATCGACGCAACATACATACCACGAGCTCATTAGGAAACCCGAGGTAAGTAGCAGTCAATGATCTCTCACGCGTGCTGATTCAAAGAAGGTGGTACTATCTCCATCCTCTCCGCGACACTGGCAGGATTGCGTTGGGTGAATGGAGACTTGTGGTATGTTGGCTTCTTTTTCGTTGAGATCCAGATGGGTAACTGATGGGCGGTTATATAATATAATAATAGAGTGATGCGTGAGTGGCGGATGCACATGGACGATGTTGCCTGTTTCAACGGATGAGGAAATCGAGTCGGAAGTGTTCCTTCGGTTTCGGGCCCCTAGCGCTTAACGGTCTTCAGGACAGGAACCAGGAAGTGTAGGACGTAGACGGCTGATTCAGCCAAAGTAAAGCCGCTGGAAAATCTTCACCTCTACATGCACAGCACTAGTCAAGGGGTAAAATTAGCATAGTCCCGCAGCAAAGGCAGTGCACTTGAGTTCCATTAATGGAAAGCTCGGAGAAAATTTGTTGATCGGCGGAGCAAAGTACGTTTGTGTTACATACCACATGGTGATATCATCATAAGCTGGGGAAGCTATGATTGCATCCTACTTGTTACTTACGTTACTTACGAAAAGGTTTATCGTACATAATTGTGCAGGCTGAACTACCCGGTTTCGATGGCCGTTGATTCGGTTATAGATGTTGATATTCCTTCCACAAGAAATTCTACAATTATGAATGTACTACCGTTGTCCTCCAGGCCAGGTCTACTTTCTTCTTCCGCCTGTCCATTTTGAGCTGATGGGGTCCTGCTGTTAGTATTTGTCATCTGCACCTTCGTCACAAAGCCATTATTTCAAGCAGTGTTATCTAGTTAAATAGGTTTTGTCATGACATCTGGTGAATACTAGTTGATTTGGAGAGGAATATGCTATCTAGAAGGGAAACTATAGTCAGATTCTGCAACAAGGACCTCATGTCATATCTATCTGAGAATATTTTTGGAAATTTACACAGATTTATTGTCTGTTTGAGCTCATAATTTCCAATCTTCTGAAGACCATTTGATTATATGGAACAGCCTGTGTCTTCCAACATCGTACTAACGACGTAACAAAGGTTAGGATATGCCGAAGAGCCGGTTTTAGATCGGGGTGATATGCCGCGAATGCCGAGTTAATGTTTCTGACAAGAAATGGATGGAGAACCTCCGC